>BPLR01004332.1:0-86375 GCA_021605095.1 Caerostris extrusa | reverse complement strand
GCGCCTAGCGCCATCTAACGTTGTACTCAAGAAGTCCTCTTAAAAAACTATCCGGGATCAATATGAAGTCGTTTTGGCTGCGGAAAATTAATGAATTGTTGATTTTGAATTGCTCTAGGTCTTTTGACAGATTTTCTATTGCAGTGATCGTAAGCCGGGAATTCCAGCCTTCGTCGCCGATGAACAGCAGTCAGCATAGGTTCCTTAACCAGGCGTCTGCTGCAGAGGCCCATGCGCAGCAATGTTCACTGAACCGTTGTTGAGGATACACTCTTGATAGCCTCTTGGTTCATCTGGGCGGTCAGTTGCTCAACAGTTGCATGTGTATTCTCCCGAACGCATCTCCGTAGCCTTCGTTCGCCTCTGTCATCCATAGCCCGTGGTGTACCACATGTGCCACGCCGCTGATTTTGGGTAGTGCCATTTTGCAATGCACGGCATATTTTAACACTGCGGCACGCGAACAGTTCACAAAATTAGTCGTTTCCTAAAGGCTTCCACCCTTGGCCCGAAAGCCAATTAATCATGCCCTTTTGGACGTTGGATAAATCGCTACGTTTCTGCATCACGCCAACGATGGAAATGCTTTCCGATGCCCTAGGACATCCTTTATATACACTCCACTGCAATGTGCTGCCACCTGCCTTTTTGTGATTGGTTATTTCATGTTGACGTCGAAAGTTGGTGGTGGTCACATTAATGTGACTGGACTGTGTATATAGTATAGCATTGTATTTTTTTGTTTAAATATACATTGATTTTAAAAAGAAAATTATAATTGGATAGGATTTTAATCTTTAAATTTAATTTCTCTTTGTCCCTTGAATAATGGATATATATGTTAAGACATTTGTATTAATTTCAAAGGCAAGAATTTTTTTTTTTTTCCATCGAGCAGTTTTGAATGTTTTTAGAACATTTAGTACTGAATATTTAAATTAGAAAAATTATATCGATTTTTTATAGACATCATGCAATAAGAATATAATTATTTAAAAAATATTCAATTGTTTTCTGAATTTTATTTTGGCATAACATTTTTATATTAAACATGTTGTTTATTTGAAATACCAACTATTTTAGAGGTATCGTAGAAGAAATAAATAATTTAATTAAATTTAAGGTGTCAAGTGATATATGATTTTAATCGAGTAAGAAAAAAAGTTATTTAAATAATGTAGTATTTTACAGTGCATATTTACTGTAATTCGTTTCTATTTCCAGAAGCATTATTGTTTATTTTTAAGATTAAATATATTAATTAGAAGTATTCATTTTTGTTAAAAGTTGTACTTGTTATTTAGCAAAAGAAAAAATATGTCAGACATAAAGAGAATAAACGATAAATATCAAATATATTTTACTAAACACAATTTTACATTTTCTTTAAAACATTTCTACAATCTGGATTGCACACACACACACACACATAGAATATATATCTGTATCTATCTATCTATCTGTCTATATATCTATATATATATATAGAGAGAGAGATGTATATCTATCTATCTATCTATCTCTCTCTCTCTCTCTCTATATATATATATATATCATACACTAGCCCACATAACCCAGCATTAGGTAATAAAATTTATAAGCATTTTTACATCACCATTTTTTTTTCAAGTTCACATCAAGTTGATAGATTCCTTTACATATGTGCTTTTTTTCATTTCTAGCATGGAAGTCCATAAAATATATTTTAACGTAAGTAATTAATCAATCGGTGGTTTATTTTGCATTGAGTAAATATTAAGACAATATATATATAAATAAGAAAATGTTTGAATTTAATATGCAATGCATTTATATAGTTTATTTTCATTAGCACTATAATTAGCAAAAATAACAAAATTATAGAGTAAAATATATTTATTTAACAGTTACAACCTGATATTAAACCGAATTCCTTGTTTTCCCATCGTTAGCAAGCACATTTAAATTTTCTCCTTTCTTGGTTCTAGATATTGCCACCCCTAATCATGGCTAAAGCAGTCCGATCTCAAATCAATCCCAGCAACTTTAAGTAATTGGTATTGAGTATTAATCTTTGCATTGTTTAAAGATATAGCAAAAGCAAATTGTATCCAGAATCGTAACCTTGTTATGGGTGTGGTTGGACTGACATGCTTGATTCACAGATTTCATATTCACTTTCATTTACACGCACACTCACAATATACAATTAGACACAATATTTAACACAACATTTAAAGTAACAAAAAAAGATAATTAAAGCTTTATGGACGAACTCCACTTTGATCCTGGACTATGGTAAACGCAGGGTTGCGTTAAATATATGGATACGGATACGGACGTACCTGTTACGGAGTACCTGTGGGGTAAATATACCCCACAAATCTCACATAGTCAAAATATTAAAAATTACATTTATGAATTAAACATCCATTAAGAAAAGGTAAAAATAGTAAGTTTTTAAAATTTTTGAATAAAAGATAAAAGAAAATTTAACTAAAACAATAAAAATAATTAATTTAAATTAGACAGGTACAACTAGGAGTCGAATCTCGTATCCAAAAATTTAAAAACACGAGATCGTTGTTGAACAAGTTGGAGCAGAAGCGGGAATGAGCCCAGAGACGGTAGCTCCGGAGAAATAAAAGGTGAATGGTGTGTTCGTAATGATTGAGAAATTGAACACTAGATGGCGCCATGAGCACTCCAATCTAATTCGGAGAAAGCTTGATCTTGAGTAATTCTCTTGAACTGTCGTAGGTAGAGCATTTGTAGAATTTATGGTAACATAATACATTGCATAAAAATAAAAAATAAATAAATTTACAATTAAAGAACACTTAAAAATAAAAATATTAAGGAAAATAAAATAAGATGATTAAATAATAAAATATTTACATTTATGCACATATTTATATAAAAAGGTAGTCAGAATTTATAAAAATAAATGTGCACATCTTAGCAGGTAATTTAAGAAAATTTAAATTTTTAATAGCCAAAGAGCACCTCAAATTAACAGTCATTTTGATCATTGCAAATTCCTCTCACTTTTTTTGAGCAGAGGGAAAGATTCGAACTCCGCATCGTAAAAGGCTCGAGACTTTTTACGGGAACTACTAACACCTGGATGATATACAAGTATGGTGCGAATGGCTTCATTAAGAATTTGAGGGCATTTTCATGAAAATTTTTAGATTTTGAATATAAAATCCATAATAGATTTGACGTCAAGATCTTTATGGATTTGTTTTCTTCTAATAAACCGAGGAGCATTTACAATACAGGTCACCTGCAGAAAATTGCATGTGAAAAATTTTAAATTTAAATATTCGTCCTATTCGGATAATAGTCTCGAAGTCAATCATCATTTCTGCTGAATCTGAATGGGGGAATCTGAATCTAATCATTTCTATCTTTTCAGTCTTCTTCTAATCATTTCTGCTGAACGCTAAATGGGGACACTCTTGCCAGCGTATCACTGAAGGATTTGTTACATCCTCCCCATCTGGTAAAGCCTCGGACATCTCGGGGATTGTTGGAGACACAGCCTATCCAGTTTTTGAATAAAGACGATCATGTTTTATATGGGGTCTTGTTAGTGATACTGAAGAAATCTGGTTAAATTCTTGCTTTAAAAGTTTCTTTTTAAGCTGTGTTAATTCTTTACGGTGGTACAGCAACTGGAAGATGATTACCAGTCTTGATTCGGTGTTCGATGATAGGGATTGGTTCTCCCCTTGGTTGGTAACATTTCTCATATTTTCTCTCTTGAACCACAAATCGAAATTTCAGCTATGCTAGTTGGATGCCCTTCCATTAAAAAATGCTATAAAAGTTCATGTGGTAAAGGGTTAGCGATTGGTCACCATTCCCTTGAACTGTAGGATTATATTTCCGAAAAATTGGAAGTATTTTGAAGAAAATTGGAATAAATTTGGAGACTCTTTAAGACAGAGTTGTTAGTATTGTAAGGTTTAATTATTATTAAAGCCGCGAGAGGTCGCGACTGTGACCAGTAACTGTGACCTTAACTGTGTAGTCCAGTGTGGTAAGTACATGCGGTAGATCTTCAGAGACCACGAGGAGAACGCTAGGAGCGTCCGAGCTAGAAATACGGTCAAGGACCGTATGTTATATGTTTGCGGTTATTAAGTATAAGATTTATATTTTAGAAGAGGCACAGGGTGCCAAGTGTATCAAATTATTGTACGTGTAAAGTATTGTAAATAAACTAATATAAATGGAAAGAGAGATGGTATTACATCCTGACACAACTAGTCACTAGCAAGCGGCTAACAGTATTATTAAAAAAAGAATTATATAAGAATTATACAAGGAATTTTGTAAACAAATTCTAAAACTAGGGAGTAAAAGTGTATGTCTGATATCACGTTTCTGAAGTACCATGGATCATTGTAAGAATCTTTTTTTTTTTTCCAGTCTTTGCATGATTTTCATATTCGAATGGGCAGTAGAACTGCAGACTGGTTTTACTTAGGCTATAATTGGACACAAATAGAAGATATAAATTAATCTTGTAATCGTGGTCTCTCCTACGCACTGCAAGAGCGCCCCTTGCGGCGTACAGAATAAAATCGTCAGTAGGCAATCAACCTCTCACCCGAGAGGATGCACTGTTCAACTGCTGCTGAATGAAAATATCTCATTCCGAGATCTAGAAGTGGAATCCCCCCACGTAAATAGAAATATATGTATTTATAGGTGTTAGCGTTGTTTATTAATCTTTGTAGTGTGTTGTGCTCGTCTTTGTGCGCTTGTAATTAAAGTGGTTTTTTTTTGTTAAATGAGTGTTCTAGTGACCTGACCACGCCCAGATCCAGCTACACCAACAAACAAAACGACGACATCTACTACTAATTGGCGCTCAACTGAATCACCTGGAACCTGCCTAACGTAATTATTTTTTATTAACATTTTATCTGAATTTAAGTTTTATGAAACGTTTTACAAAATAAGCATAGTGTGTAGGAAAAAACCACGGTTACAATCTTTTATTTCAAGTGACGGGACAGAGTTTCTGCAGATAAGCGGGTACAGAATTTTAATGTGCATATTAAATTAAGTGTGAAGTCTATGAATGTGAGAACTATAATTTAATTTACTGTCAAGTATGGCTCCTAAATAGTTATCTTCTATTAACCAATTAATTCTATCATTATGTATGGTGATATTTGGAGGATTGTCAAATTTTTGAGATAAAATACTATTTATTCAGTCTTATCAATATTAAGTTTTAATTTTCCAATCAATTAACGATTTTTCAAGTTCAAAACTGTAATTTTGAAGATTTTTCTGATTATGTGGGTTTTCTGACCTTCAGTTAAGATTGCTGTTATCATCGTTGGAATATCATTGATAAAAATATTATATAAAAATGGACCAAGGATAGAACTTTGGAGAATACCGGCATGAATACCATGGATGGAAGACTCGGTTTGGCCAACAGCGGCAAATCTGTTTGAAAAATTATTTTGATCAGAAAAGAGAAAAATTGTAAATAATTAACTTATAGATCAAACGTTTAATCCCAATCCTTTAATGCTTTGGCCTCATAACAGCAATTTCAGTTTCTAAGAAAATCTTTCGGAAACATTTTCAGTGTGGTTATAAAGTGGTAGCTTTGTTGACAGTTTTTCAGTGAAACCAAATTGTTATATAATTTAAAGGTTATTAAATTCCCAAAGGCAGGGGACGGGGGGATGAATGGCCGAGTGGCTGGCTCTCTGGCACTCAGTACCACAGGTTTCGGGTTCGAGTCCCGGCGGTGACATGGATGTTTGTAGTGGTTCGGAATCCACTTTAAACCGTAGGTCCTGGACTAACATGATCGTAGAGCAATATGGGGGTATTGTTACTCCGTGAACGTAGTTTATCTTCAAGCTACACGCACCTCCTGAATAGTGTTAAGTGAGTAATGTCGCGCAGCGCCCCTAAGGCATCCAAGATAACTGTCTAAGTGTTTGCCTGTTGCGTTAGAAAAAAAAAATTCCCGAAGGCATTTTTTCTAAAAGTTTACCATTTAGTTCATCAATAGTGTCAAAAGAATTGTTAGAGCTTAGAATTCCGTTTTGTGTTGTTTTTCTCTTGAATGCCTGCCTAACTTATATAAGTTCAGAAGGAGCCATCATTGCAGTTAACCGTTTGAATATGACGATTCCAAGAATCTTGTTTATATTGAGCAAAATTTATATTTGATATTGATACAATATATACAATATACACAGTCCAGTAACATCAAAGTGACCACCTGTTAAAAGCCAGAATAACCACCTTTGGCAGAGCGGACCGCTGCGAGACGTGCAGGAAGAGAGTCAATTATGTTTCTGAAAGTGTTCACTGGGATGTTCAGCCATGCCGACTCCAATGCCGTGGCTAGCTGCGCTAGATTACGCGGTTGAGGATCTATGGCGCGAACAACCCGATCGGGGTGGTCCCACAGATTCTCGATTGGATTTAAATCCGGTGAGTTTGCTGGCCAGGGAATACGATAAACTTATCCTGGTGCTCTTCGAAAAACGCACATACACTGCTAGCTGTATGACACCTCGCATTGTCCTGCTGGTAGATGCCATCCTTCTGAGGAAAAATAATTCGCATGTAGGGGTGGACAGGGTCCGCAAGGACAGATGCGTACTTGTGCTGATCCATCGTGCCTTCCACAATGATGAGTGCACCCAGTGAATGCCAGGAAAACATTCCCCAAACCATAATGCTCCCTCCTCTAGTTTGGATCCTTCCGGCAATTGTTGCAGGGTGTTTGCTTTGAGACGTTTCACGCCGTATACGCCAACGCCCATCTGTCCGATGGAGCATAAAACGTGATTCATCGGAAAAAGCCACCTGTCGCCACTCTGTGGACGTCCAGTTTTGGTACTGGCGTGCAAATTGCAGCCTTCGTCGCCAATGAACAGCAGTCAGTATATGTGAATTAACCAGGCCCATGCGCAGCAACATTCGCTGAACCGTTGTTCAGGATACACTCTTGGTAGCCCCTTGGTTCATCTGGGCGGTCAGTTGCTCAACAGTTGCATGTCTATTCGCCCGAACGCATCTCCATAGCCTTCGTTCGCCTCTCTCATCTATCGCCCGTGGTGCACCATATGTGCCCCGCCGCTGATTTTGAATAGTGCCATTTTGCCATGCACGGTATAATTTTACCACGGCGGCAGGCGAACAGTTCACAAAATTAGCCGTTTCCGAAATGCTACCGCCCTTGGCCCGAAGCCAGTAATCATGCCCTTTTGGACGTCGGATAAAAGCGCTACTTTTCTGCATTACGCCAACGATTGAAATGCTCTCCGATGCCCTAGGAGTTAATTTTGTTAATTTTTCAAAGAAAATAATTAAAAGTTAAATAAATAATAGAAGAAAAGTTAGACCAGTAAGCTCGAATATTATTATTGATCGAGATATTAGGGTTAAAAAAATTGTAATTGACCATTATATTGATTATTATCTGAAAAGAGTTTATTAAGAGAAGAGAGAATATGATTAAAATGGAAATTTATAGTAATTGCAAGGTCTGTAATTGAAATCGAATTATTAGCAAAACGAATAAAAATGTTTGGAGCAAGAATGTTAAGATGAGTACTATGTGCGTAGCCAATAATTGTTTTACCAGTATTATTTTTATTTTTGCAGCTCTAGTAAGGAGGATGAGCATTACAATCATCGGCCAATATTATGCTTTTGCTAAATGATATAAGTATGTCAAGTTCATGAGGTAAATTAGGAATATCAAAATTATTAGGAACGTAGATAGATGCAATAGTCAAAGAGTGAAAATTGGGAAAACCAAATGAAACAATTGTAGTTTCAATTCCATGAAGGGCAAGAGAAGAAACCCGATTATGAGTGATACAATTTCATGAAAATTCCGGTACCACCAGAGCCAGGATCTTGTGGATCATTGTTACCTGTAGAAGGTATTGAAGAGTAATTGGTCTTTTGTTACATTTTACGATGATAGTGGATATGTATAATAGTCGATTAAGTTTAAATATTTCAAAATTTTTGTCATTATATGGTAAATATATTTTCCATACAGGCAGGGGTTGTTTAATTATACTTTTAAATATCGAAATCTTTTTCTAATAAAGCGAGTTTGATTTCATCTTCTGGTACCATAAAGAATATGTCCAACGTTCTTCACTCAGCTCAACTGTAAATATGAATACCCTAGCAACTATCAGACGGAACCCCAACTTACAACTTCCATAAAGAGTATGAATAAAGAAGCATTACTTTGATGCAAGAGTGCCATTCCAATTACAGGAGTGTGTTTTGGAAGTTCTTTTATAACTACTTTTAGAGATCGTATGAATACTTTACAATAACAAAGTATTCAATAGCTTTTTTTTTGTAAGTTAGTTATATCATCAGATGAGAATATCTTCAACATTTCAACTGCAAGTTTATTCATTATTTCACCCTCAAAAGCATTATTAAACTTTTGTAAAATTTTAGATGAGAATGATAGTCGATCTGACCATTACTGGAGGTAATTTTTGAGACGGAAAGGAGAATTCCTGTTTATCTCATATCCTTCTTCTATGCTCAATTTATCAAAGTGGTTAAAAGTATTTAAAGGAGCAGCGCTATTGTTACTATTTGATTTATAAGTTTACGTAGCAGTTAATTTTTATTTGGATATTGAAATCCATAAGAATGATAGTTAACATGATTGCTTAAACAAGAACATCAATAACAAATGCTGGAAAAATTTTAAGTTTCCCAATCCTCAACAAATATTTAAAACTATTTCTCTCCAAGTTCTTAAATACATATAAGTTCTTTCGACCCATTCTCACCTATGCAGTTATTCCAATATGTTAATTAACAGGCAAATCTAATGAACTTCATGTCCAAATCATCTAAAGCAGCTCCCCAGTATCCTCATAGACGTGCCGTGGAAACTCCAGCATCCATCAAGGTGTAAATATTGATTTAATAGATGACCGCATGGAAAATATTTTTAAGAAAATTCATCCCTAATCCTACTGATCGTAAGAATTCTATCTTCAAGCCCAACATTCTTCACTCAACTCAACTGTAAATATGAATACCCTAGCAACTCTAAGACGGAATCCCAACTTACAACTTTCATAAAGAGTATTGATAAAGAAGCATTACTTTGATGCAAGAGTGCCATTCCATTCAATTCTCTCCAGTAACAATTTTGACGGAAAAAAATTTCCTTTCTTCAAATAAATGATCAGAAAGAATACATCTTTGATTAAAGTTATTATTCCGGCAATTAACCCTCTTCCCTGCACTAGGCAGTTCCCTTTCTTTCACAAAGTTGAGGCATCCAGTTTATTTTTGCCGCCTTTTCATCCACTTCCCACGACCTTCATTCATTTTATTAATTTTTCTTTTTTTTTTTTTTTATACATTTAAGAATTTTTCTTCCAATTTAAATATTTCGCTAATTTATTTTTCATTCATTACCGCTTTTTCATACTTTCTTTTTTTTTATATTTTATTTTGCGTAGATGAATACTTCACGCTCAGTACATGACTTCTTCCATCTAAACTTCAGTCGTAATTATTAGGATTCCAACTTTAGTGCGCTTACTTATAAAAAAAAATATCTGTCGTGCCATCAAATGAAACATTTAATTCTTTGAATTCTCTGTGTGAATTGCATGGTTAGAAATTTCTTTTACTTTTTGAAATTATTTTTTATAGTTAAAAAAAATGAAATAGAAATTTAAAGACTCTTTTTAATCATTCGAATCCTGCAAAGAAATTTTCTTCATATAATACAAACAGATGCCGATATTTGGAAATTCATATTAGGACTAGCGCATGCGCAGTATGAAGTAGACGGAAAGCCAAGTTTCCACGGTCGTTTCTTTGCACTTTGCGACATACTAGAACGGTAATATGGTGCCTAGAGTATTATCATCCATTACTTTATTTGTGGAAATACTCTTATTTTGTCAAATGAGATGAATATGAATGATTCTATTGAGTTAAAAGGAAACTTAAAATATAGAACTGTAAAGATTTTCAGAAAACAAGATATTGTAAATTTGAGATAAACAAATTCGTCAGTTGTAAAGTATTTTAAATAAATGATTTTAAATTTGGAAATATGGAGTAAGAACCCTAGAATAATTTTTCTAATTATATAAATTGTTTATTTCGAAGTAGTGATTTAAAATCCACATAATTCCATTTCGTTTTGAATTATTTACACTGACCTGGCAACGTAAAATATAGAAGGTCAACTAGGCAAACAAATATGGCGCTTTATGTAAAGCAGTAGTTTACATTTTAATATTTTAATATTGACCTGTTGTAATGTCTTTTATGTTAATGTAATGGTCATTTGTAAGTATCAGTTGTTTATTACATCACTAGTTTCCAATTTTCTTTCTAATTAGTTTTATTTTCTCTTCACCAGTATAATAGCTCAATCCTAATGTAGTAAATTTCAAAATATTAGCAGATGTTGCCGCTTTTTTAAACGGCGTTTCTGATGTTGTTATCTATTGTATATATCAGTAATAACATCAAAAAAATTAAACATATTATTGAGCATTTGAGATGTCAGTATAAATATATTTTTAAATATTACAATCCTAAAATATTTTTATTTTTAGATTTCGAAATTATACAAATAACTTATTTTACTTAAAAATCTTTTTTTGTATATTATTTTGTATTTGCGTTTTATAAAATTATATTATTTTATTGCTAAGTAAGAATATTTTTCTTTAATATGATGTATCTATCGAAAACAATGTTTGAAAACTAACTGATTGATTAGACTGACTGAAATGGTTTGAATCATTGATATTCACTTCCTATGTTTGTTGATGCTTATTATAATGTGAAATAATATTTTCACTATGAAAAATTTCAAACATTTGTTGATATTAGTTTCTGTGATTTTTAATATTGCTTATTATATTCAATTTTACAACAATGATGCAATCTTCTGTTTTTCATCTATTTATTATTGTAGTATATTTCAAAATATACAATATACATATTAGTAAAATTTATGGTACTTACGTATTAACGGTACCTTGGCAACAGACTTGGCGGTTTATAAGTGTCGCCAATCTAACAGCTACTAAGGTTACCAAACCAATAGAATTGATTGGTGCCACTTAAAACCGCCAAATCTGTAGCTGCGGTTGGCGCAACTGTCGCCAAGGTACCGTTATTACGCAAGTTCCAAATTTATTTTAAAAAGTAAAATTTCAGTTAAAAGTCAGTTAAAATTATTAAATTAAGTATTGTGAAAGTAAAATCAAATTTTTATATGGTTCCTGGGATATACATACATTACAGGAAAATAATTTCTGAATGCAATTTATATAATACATATTATTTCATTGTTTAATGACCAAACTTGATTGAGACCACAGAATCTGGAGGTTTTTAAATCACTTTTTTTGTATTATAAAATATGTTGTTTTGGTGCAAGTAAAAGGGGCTGTATTAAAAGTGAAATTATGTCCAAGTATCTTCTTTCTATTTCAATTGGTAAAATCGCAAAATAGTGGCTGTTTGGATTTGGCTTAAAAATGTTTTTTTGTCGGAGTATGCCAATTGAGGGCAATTTTAAGTGAAAAATTGGAAATTTAACTCTATAGCTTGATGTCGTGAAATAGAATTTGAATTAAAAAAATGGTAGAAGTTTAATGGAAAAAAATTAACAAAAATTGCTTGAAATGTAAAGAATTTTTAGGGAAAATGTACATACCTAGGGATGCTGGAATTTGATTAAACTACGTAGATCACATTGGATTGTATATCACCCAGAATAATGTTCTCTTTCATAGTGGCATCCATGTAGATTTCTCTACAAAATCTCTTCCAATTAGTAACTGTATTCACTGCACATTTAATCTCGTCTATTATATCCACAGCTGACTGATCCAGTCATGCATAATTCTTATAATATCGTACAAACTCTTTTGATTGAGAAGACCATGAATTTTGATGAATGGATCTCTTCACATTTTATGTTACACCATTAAATTTCGCTCTGTATCTCCACATATATTCATCAGATATATCTTTCACAACCATTAGAATCATGCCATTTCCTCAGTTACAACACAGAACATTCTTAATCAAACCTTGAAACATAACCATTCAGTGATTTTCAGCTTATTTTGATATTCCAAGTCCCCGATGTAGTACTCTTACTTCAGTTTCAAAATTCTATTAGATACTACTATTTCTAAGTTAATAGTCTTAATCTAATAATAAATAAAACTGATTCTAACAATTCTTAAAATATATTTTAATATGAAGAATGAATGAATAGGTTATTGACTTGATTGATTTGACTTAGCACAGCCAGTTTTTCCCAACCCTGTGATCAGAAAGTCCATACCCCTCATAAAGGCCTTGAAATGTCAAAAAAGGGGACATTGATTTGGTAACATGGTGTAAACTACACAAAGGGGGTGGGGGAGATAAAGAAATGAAAAAGAAAAAAAGACTTTCATATAATTAAATACAGAACGCAAAAACTGCAATTCAAATAAATTAAATATTAGTTATAAAATGACCATATATAAGCAGTAGTTTTTAGAAGATTATAGAAATTATTTGGGTTTAATGAGATAACATTCTATTAATTAAATGCACAAATAAATTAAGGAACACAAAATTATATATAATAAATATAAACAAATTAAATAAATTTTCTTGTATGAAAGAAAGTAAGTAAAAGTATAGTAAGAATACTTGTACCTATCTTAGACTATGTACTTTAGGGACATGTTTCTCTATTATCAGCTGATATGCAATTTATTATTTTTTTTTTATGATCTATTTTAATAAAAGAATAAATGTTTAGTTATACACCTTTATGTTTGTATAAATATTAAAGACATGGGACATATAATTAAAAAAAAAAAATCATTGATATAGTCTAGTAATTTATAAAGTATCAGTTCATATTCCTTTTTAGGGTATAATTTTTAAAAAATGAATTTTTTTTTCCAGGTATTTTTGCTGATAAAAGTTTTCTCAACTCTCATCTTTTTTAAAGTTTCAAGTGGACATTTTTAAAATACTTCGTGTGAACAGAGAGGAGCAAAGGTGGCGTGTATAAAAATTGGTGATTCTACCTATTCATAATTAGTTGAATTATGAAGTAAAAAAGGTAATTTCACAGTTAAAAAAAATGTCTAGTTCATTATCAGATACAGCCCTTGAAAAAAAATTTCAAGGAGCGACTAATACTCAAGACAGCATACAAGCTCTTTCTTTATGGTTATTACACCATAAAACTCATCACCAGAAAATTGTAGCTGCTTGGATGAAAGTTTTGCAAAAGGTTAGTAATGTATAATTTTACAAATCTTATAAACTTTTTCTGATTAAATAAGGGAATTCTAAGGTATCGGGTCTCGCTAGTTTCACTCCTAGCCAAAAGGCGATAATTGTTGTTGAATGTGATTCCACTTGTCGCTATAACTGATACAACCCTGACCGGATATGATGAGTTGCTCTAAATTTTGCATTTTAAAACTTTTCATTCTAGGGTATAGACATACCGATATGTTCTTGTGTTTGAATAGAATTTTTTTTTTTTTAAGATAAAACTTTCTATTTCGTAATAATTTATTTTTTATTAATAATTTCTATTTTCTGTATTTTATTAGAATGCATCCTGCTTTAGTTAATATTCTGTATTCTCACTTTAATGTTTAAATATAAAACTTTTTATTCTAAATAATAAAAATAGTATTAAATAGTTTTATTGAAATTTCAAAAGTAATAAAATTATTTAAAATTAACATGCAAAAATGTTGTAAGTTAATAAGTAAAAATATATGTAAATCCAATAAAAAATTGGGGGTTATAGGGGTAACCAACGTAAATTTGTAACTTTAAAAATTAATATGTAAAAATGTTCAATTAGCAGAAGAAATGTATGAAGTAAGTTTCTCCTTTTCCTTCTCAGAGAGTCAGAATTTGGGTTATAAATAACCCAAATTCCCAATTATACAGTTTCTAGGAATGCTAGTGTAGAAGACGATGGTGGAGATTTAAAACTATAGAAAATATGAGGTTTTGGGGGAAGGGAATTGGCAAAAGCTATAAAAAAATTTGGAGGACTTTAGATCTCCCATTAAATAAAACCTATTATGATTCTAACTATTATCATTCTATTTGCATTATAATTTTTATTAATTAGCAATTTCAAGTTGGCTTTGTCAAAAGATTTAAAAAATTGATTTCTCTGTTTTAGATTTGCCTTTAAAAATATGTAGGAGATGCTTGAAAGAATTGTTTTTATCTTAATTTCGAAAATTTGCTTATTAGCTTCAATCTAGATATCAATATAGAATACTTTTAAAAAATTCATATACTTCATCTTATATTGATCATTTTGTGTTATGACAGTTTTTTAAACAATTTTTTTCATTATGAAATATTTTTCTTTCTTCTTAAAATTTAATGTAAAATAGCTATTTTTAAAAGTGTTTATTGAAATTGTTATTTCACCTGAGTAATGGTTATCTATTTATTTCTTACCAGGATGATTTAGATTTCTTGAAAATTAATCGACTGCTGGATAATTTTTTATGTTATGTTAAAGAAGTAATTCAGTGCTCTTCTATTAATAGGGTTCATGCAAAATCTGTACCCATTGTAAATTATATCAATTTACAATTTATAGATTTTTGGTGGGTTTTGTTAAAAAAAAAAAAAAAAATGAGTGTTTTTCTGTTCAAGTGTCGTATTAAAATGGAAGTATCTATCATTTTATGATTGTTGAAGAGATTACAAAACTAGTCACTCATCTAATGGGCTGAACTAAATTAGGTGAGAGATTCAACCTACATGGTTCCTTATGTTAGAACTGGCAAAAATAAGATTATCCTTCTCACCTTGGCAGTTGTAGGAAAGAAATACCCAGATTTGTTATTTAAAAAATAACAAAAAGTTGTCAACTCGTGAGTGGGGGAGGGGAGGATAAAATACCTTGAGAAATGGTAGTTAATGGCTATCATCAAAATAATGATAAATAATATGATTTATAATATATCATTTAAATTTTTCAGGGAAGCAATATAATATTTGTACTGATATTTTTCTATAATTCCATTTGAAAAATAAAAGTTTTATTAAAAAATAATTGGAACAAGTTTTCTTTTTCTCAATCATTCTCTTCAATTTATACAGAATTTTAGAGAGAGATACTATTTAAAATCCTACAATTTTTTTTAATAAACTATTAAGAATTAAGTTTTATTAAAAATTTGTAATGTTTGTACTTGAAGTCGCAAATCCATTTTGGAATTTTAGTTCAAGCTAGAAAAAATGGAAATTCAGAGACAATTCCATTCAATTCATTTCACTTTTTCTCAGTTTCTTGTATATATACACTAAATCAATGAGATTTTGTTAGTTATTCATTTAGGAATGTCAAATATTTATGATTAGATCATTTTACTTTTCACTGAAAAATCACTCATTGTGCTGAGTAAGTTCTTAAAGCAAAACTGATAAAAGTATATAAAATGGCTAATGATTGTTTACAAGTATCAGTTGTTTTTAAAATAAAGAAAATATTGTACTAATCAGAAAAACCATAAAAATTTAAATCTTTTAAGTCATCACTTAAATAATTTTTAAATGGTAATTGCAGTTCTATATGATTGCCAAGATTTCTTAGCAATGAAGTGATTTCCTTTATTTTGTTAGCCATTAAAAGAGAAATAATGAACATTACTTTAAATGTATTAAACTTACTAATATTGTAAGGGTTATTATAGTTTTGCTAAGATTATTATAGTTTTTTTTTATTATATTTAGCTGCTTATATTTTATCTTCAAAATTGAGTTCTATTTTTTTTAATAACATTGTGTTGTAGAAATTAATTTCATTAACATAAATTTATCTGTTTGAAAGCAATTTTTATTCAGAAACCATCATCATATATGAAGTCTAGTATCCATTGTGAATTTTTTTCGTTATATCCTGTAGCTTATTTGAAATTTGTATGTTTCTAATTTGTTTATGATGTGTAAATGTAATGTTCTGGTTAGAGGTTCGTGGTTTCTCCCAAAAAAATTAAGCTAGAAAATTACAAATAAGTAAGAGTAACATGTTATTTAAAGCATATTAATTTCCTTGTACATAAATTTCTGGAGTTATTGAGCAATGCAATATTTTCATATGTTTTCTTAAAGCAAATTATGTTAAAACATGGTAAATTGAAGTTTGTGAATGGATTTCAGCTTTTTTTAAAATTCCATTAAATATATCTCACATAAATCTTTTTTTTATTTATTTATTTATTTTTTTATCTTGCAGCTAAAATAAGTCACAGATTGACACTGTTTCATCTAGCAAATGATGTTGTTCAGAATAGTAAAAGGAAAGGTTTTCTTTCATTTGTTAATTCCTTTGCTGAAGTCTTAAAGGAAGCTACTTTTACTTGTCAGGTATGTTTAAAGTTATACTGTATCTTTTTAAAACTGCTTTAATTCAATTCAAAAAGAATTTTTTTTTTTTTAAGTATCTTTCAAAATATTGTAAAATGCTATATGATGCTCTTTAATTTTTATTAAATTACTGGATATTCTTATAAGATTGTTATCACATATAACTGTCATTGCCTTGCTTAAGAATATAAAAATTATTAATTCTTTTATATTAAAGAAACAAATTGATCAAGATTATCAAAAGTAAGATGCCAGCAAACTTTTCAATGGAATTCAGAATTTATAATATAAAAGCCATATTAAAATGTTAATAGGGAATCAAAAACACCTAATAACAAAAAATAAAAACATTAGATATAAGTGATCAGGAACAAAATATGGAAATGGTATCTGATACTTAAAACAGCTGTGATGTTATTTTCCATTTTTAATTCTTATGTAAACAACTGTTAGAACTATCTGGGGACAATCAAAAGTTTTTGTTTGATTAAACAATTGCTACTGTTAATTTTTCCGTAATTTTTTTTACCACTCGACAAATAAAATAATAGAAGTTCATTTATTTTCGTTAAATTTAAGCCTTATAACAATATAATAGATATTTACCCTAGTTTTGCTCAGTATTCAAAAATTTAAATTTAATTATAAATTTATCTAAAAAATTGTTTTAATGCAACTATTTTTGGTTATTTATATAACTATTCCGATTTTCCATAGATCTATGTAATGTTCTTTATTTAAAATGAATTCCAGTCTGAATGAATAGTTTTCTTTTTAGGCGGCATTGTAAATTTAACAATAAAAAAAATGTAACATGCAGTGAACTCATTCTCCCAATCTTATGTTGGGACAGGCTTAGATGGTTATGGAGGGTTATTATATTCCCTTGAATGTTTATTTGATGCCCCCAAATTTCGAACATCGAAGACAAGGTAGTGGAGATTCTAGTCGGAAGGTTGGAAATTTGGACAGTACAACAGTGTAAAAAAAGGACATCGACCATGAAAAATGCCCCAAAATGATATACAACCTAATTTATCCCCAATCGAATCATTTTTTTAATGAAAGTTGATCCAATTTTGAAATTTTTTTGTTCAGTTGATTTAGGCTTTGTATTGATAGTATGTTTGTCAATTTTGGGGAAATTTGGATTAAATTGAGGCTGTGCATAAATGGACACACACAAATTTTGAGAAATATTTATAGAACGAAATATATAATATATATTTGATACTTTTCTGTTAATAGGATGTTGGATGTTCATAAGTGTCTCATATTTTACTATGAACCCTATTGTATATTAGGACTCGTTACATTATAATTGACACCCTGCTTACAGAAAATTACAGAATATATTTTTTCCTCTACTTTTTATGATATTTATCATATTTTTAAGTAATGATGTTTAAGATGTAGATAATGCATTATGTTGATCTAAATATTTGTTTCTCTCCTTTCAAACCATTCAGAGATGAACACATTCGATCTTCAATTTTAAGAGTGTTTGATATATGGGAGCAGAGGAGTATATATTCTCCTGCATTCATTGCTGATTTGAGGGCTATTTTAGGTTTGTAGTCTATTTTCCTTTATAGCTTTATTTTAAATTTTTATCATGTTTACTTTTGTAATCTAAAATATTTTCTTTTTAATTTAGCTAATTCAAAGGTTCCATCCACTGCAGAGTCTAAATTACTTGCTGATTTTAAAGTAAGCATTCATTGTTATTTGTTTTCTGTATTAAAAATAGTACAACAATTTTATTGTTTTTAGCATTATGATTTGAACTGAGAAAAAAAAAAAAAAAATCTGAAAACAACGGCAGTAAGGGAGTTTGCAGCAAATAATATTCATATTAAGGGATTTCTTGTTCAGTTGTCCATAATTTAAATGTAATGTAATTTAATTATTGTTAAAAAATAAGAACAAATTTTAGTCATCTTAAAAGGTATATTTTAGAATGCACAGTTTTTAAAATTAAGCAGTGTTCTGTTCATTGATAAGTCAATGAAACTGGTATAACCTAAAAATATTATGCTAATTTTTAAAAATATAATAATATTTAAAATTCTCAATTCCAAGTACTATATTATATTGTTGATGTTGCTTTTTGAAAAGTATTTTGTCAGTTTTTTTTTTTTTAAACTAAAATTCATTTACAATTTCTAATTTTAGCCTGAAACAGTAATTAATAAAAAGTAAGATCTGTCATGAAGTTAGAAGGAGAAACCAGTTCAAAATTGTCATCTGTCAATTTGAGCAAACTGAATGCTGCTACAAATGCTGAAATACTACATCAGCTGAAAGGTATAGTTTGTCCATAATTTTATTTTATTTTGAATGGAATAGTAAATATAATGAATTAATTTTTTACAGATACTGTACAAATTATTTTTAATTATTATTATTATTTTTTACTTTTAAACTTGTATTCTTTGAGAAAATTTTAAGAAAAATATAGCAAATAATACACAACATTTTAAATTATAAATAGTTTTAAAAATTAAAATAAATATCAATATCAGTATATGCTCAAACTGATTATGGATTTCTCTTCACTTTAATATGTTAAGTTTAACATATTACCTTTTAATAATTTTTATCAATCAATAAAATCGTAATCAGTCTAATAATCGTATTTGATAATAGGTCATAATTCACTGTACTGTTTGATTTTAAATTTTTTAAAATTAATTAGTATATTCACTGTACTGTTTGATTTTAAATTTTTTTTAAAAATTAATTAGTATTCATATAATTTATAACTTTATCATTAAAATTAGTATAAATCATTTAAAAAAAATATTTCAGTAATAATTTTTGTATGCCTTCTTATCTACATATTGCAGAAATGTTTTAATAAACATTAATGTAGAATTAAATTAAAGATAAATAATAAAAACATAATAATTGTTCAAAAATAAAAAGAGTGTATGTTTGGTTAGATGGATGCCTAACTTTAAAAAAATCAAAAATTAGAAAACTATTGAACATTTTTAATTTTGTAAAAAATAAAATGATAAAACAAAATTATTTAACAATATTTAGATATTTTTCCTTTAATATACTTATCTGTATTATGCATTTCTATGCTTTTGTAATAATTGCTATATAATTGAATAAATATTGTTTCAGATCGAGTTCATGGACAGCAATTTAAACGAGATTTTGATAAAAATACTTCTCATGCGGAAGAGTATGTGGTTCTTAAAGAACAAGAAATAAAAGAACGTACTGAATTAATATTACTATTGGAGCAAAGTGAAATTTATTATGATACTCAGAGAGGAGAGGCAAAGATTGTAGCCAATGTTAGTACCATTTAAAGTATATTTCTTAATGTTTTTCAATTTATAACTATATCATATTTTTGAAAAAATTAACAAAATAATCTGTATTCTTCCTGCTATTAATTTAGTATTGGAAGTTTTAAAATTATGTGCTTGTATATTTGCAGTTCCATATTTTATATTTTTGCATATTCATATTTCATTGGTTTTTGTTCCAGTTTAATCTTGTTTTAATTGCTTTTATATTGTTTGTAAACTTGATAGTAAGAATTAATATAAAAAAGGGGGCGGCAGAGTTTATCTAAAACAATTTTTATTACGAGTTAAATTCAGTTTTAAAATATTGTTTTTAACAAAAATTATTTATGTGTACCTAAGTTTTTGAATTGAAATGCATTTCATTGTATAATAGATAAAGTATTTGCAGTAAATGATTAGTTATTAAGAAAATCTTGTTTTGTTTTCTTATTTCTGAAATATCCCTTAAAAACATGCATGCTTAAAATGTGATTCATTTTTACTGATAATTGTAAAAAATTTGACTATTAAAATAATACATCTTGTAATAAATAAAGCTGGTTATATATTTGTGGATTATTAATTTTTTTTATTCATTTAGGCATACAAGAATTTTGAGAGTAAAGTCAAAGCATTGCAGAAAAGCCTAGTAGAAAAACTAAGTACTTTTCCTAGTCCTGTACCATCTCCATCAGTTGATGCACCTTCACCTACTACATCAGATCATGAACTGGAGCTAAATCTTCCTAGTGATAATAGTAAGTGTGCTTTTTTAGCAGAAAATAGATACCCAATCGCATGTAGGAACACTTATTCATGTCTATGATTATTTTTCTTGGACTCATATTATCTGCTTTTTTTTATATTAGTAATTAATATATTTTAACTTTTCTATAACAATTATAGTATAATAATGTTTTTCTTAATATTTAAGAATCTGTCATGAATTCACAGTCAGTAAAAAAAAAGCTTCAATTTCCTGTCTATTTTTATTATCTTTACACATATTACTGCAATTCAGATTTTATGGATTGATGCATGGGGAAATATTCATTATTATCAGCAAATTTATATTTTTATTTCCATGTGAATTAATGTAAATATTGGCTAGTAACATTTGCTTACGCAGTTGAAATAATATGTGAAAACAAATATCATGCAATGATTCGTATATATATTTTATGTGGTGTTATATTTTAATTTTTTACTCAAAATTGAAATCGAAAAATTGCTGAACGAAATAATAGTTTATAGTATCAAATTGAATTTAATATCATAAGAACTAGTAATTAGTTCATTAAATAATATTTTTTTTTTTTTTTTGACCTAAGCACCTAGAAAAGATATGGCTGATGCCCCATCTCCTGTGGGATCAATAGAAGGTTTAAATCTTCCATCTGTGCCTAAGGAATCAGTATCTATTATGCCACCTGCTACCACAAAGAATTTGGGAAATCCTATACCTACTCTTTCAAACTTCTTTAGTCATGGTAACTTCTTGCTTTTTTTGTGTAGTCGAAAATCTTGGCTTTGTTTGTAGCTTAGTTCCTTTTAATATTTTCCCCTTTCTACAATTTTCTTTAATTTTTTTTTTTCCTCAAAGTTTTCAAATTGTAGTTTAAATATCTAAAATATTAATTTTGAAATGAAATCATGCAATAACTTTAAAAATGCAAAGGATGAATTAATAGGCGAAACATTATTTTTATGCCCGTCTTATTTAAAAAACCTTTAGAGTCTGTATTATTTTCGTTCTTTTCCCAATAAGTTTTATTTTTGTATTTGAAAAATAATTTTGATTATAGGAGTTTGTTTTTATATCTTTCCTTTTCCTATTAAACATTCAATAATATTTGTTTGAGTTCTGGTAATCCTTTCTAATATATTTTCAATAAATTTCAAAACCAGAATTTTTTGATATTTTAAGAAGTATTAATAATTATTATAAAAATTAAACTATAAAATAACAATATTAATCTAATAATTTTGATAAAAAAAGAATTCAAAACATTATAAAATTTTAAGTGAGCTTTGCTGATACTATTTGAAAAATCAGTGACTCCTATTAGATTTTTTTTCCTCCAAATTGCTACAAAGAGTTTCTTTTAAATTAAAAAAAAATTATAATAAATATTTTGATTCGAAAAATTAAATTGTCAACAAATAAATTAAAAATCATAATTTTAAAATGCCTAATTTTTCTTTGGTTCTTCAATTTCTATTTAGCATGTTTTTATTTACTTCCAGCTTGCTCTGATGGTTTTATATATATATATAATCAGGATAGTTAACTTATAGTTTGTCCATCAGTGTTTCCATGTTTTTAGATGAGATGCTTCATACAAACATATGGCATATTTCTGCTTTTAAATGTGATAATATGGATTTATTTAAGTTTCATAAAAGGATTTCATTCTTTTATTTGGTAATATAGAAGCTTTTAATTGTTTTCAATAAAAGAATTGCATATGAAAGTATGATAAACATACAGTATATAATGAGTCTTAAATGACTATTAATTTTTGACACAAAACATCAAAACAAAATTTAAAATTTCAATAAGTCAGCTGTGATTTATTCATTGATGAAAATGCTTTGAAAAAAATGAACAATCTTTCATTGATAAAAATGCTTGTTTCACATTTGTATATGGTTCTAAATCGACATATATAATTAGCATATATCTCAGTTCTGGGAAATATTCACAGGGATTGTCAGGAATTAATTATGTCAGAAGCATCCAGGTATGATTGAAATTCATTAAATTTTATTTTCAATTCAAAAATTGGTTTTGAGAACAATAATAAGTTTCATTTGTATGTTAATAATCATCATCAAAAACTTATGTTCTGTTGTTGAAAAAGGATGTATATAAATACAGTCTTTGATAAAATTATTTAATTTGCCTATTATAAAACTGTTGCAATAATCTGAGCTTCTCAATATATGATTATATACCCCTCAGGGTTACATCTTCATTAGATGTATATAGGTATCATGACTCTGGAGTGAACCAGTGATATCTTCATTCTTTAGTCATCCTTGTTTTATCTTTCATTGTCGAGACTACAGACCTCATTATTTCCATGTGCTTTTGTGTATGTTGTTGGTTTTCTTTGGAATGTTAACTGTCATTTTGGTTGATATTTATTATTTTGAGTAGTTACTTTCTTTTTTAGAAAAACAAGGCTTTTGTTTGATTTGTTCTGTAACAATGTCAATCTTCTGACTCCTGTAATTTGAATTGAAATTGTGACTTTAATTCTATGTCTTATTTAGCACAACAGGAATTTATTTTCCCTCGTTAGGCTCCATGGGAGGTGGTGTGATTCTTGCTCTTACATTGTCTTGTCTCAAAGGAATCATGGCCCAGCAAGTGCCTGAATTTGTTACAACCCAATTCTTTTTGTATACTTTTATAAATCTGTTGTATATGAATTTTCCAAAAAGAAATTGGTGTCTTCTTTTGACATTTAGCAAATTTCTAATTCACACCCCTGACCCCCTGAGTCACACCTGACCTCATTAATATATCACCATTCCAGATGCATAAAGGATTACATGCTATTGAGGGTGACTTAAAGTCAGTAAAAAAGTTATTGGGCGATTTGTAATTGGAACAATACACATGAATTAAGCTTCAGACTTAATTCATGTACATTGTCATACATCATTTCATAGCAGAATACACAGTCCAGTCACATTAATGTGACCACCTGTCAAAAGCCAGAATAACCACCTTTGGCAGAGCGGACCGCTGTAAGATGTTCAGAAAGAGAGTCAATTAGGTTTTTGAAGGTGTTCACTGGAATGTTGAGCCATGCCGTGGCCAGCTACTCTAGTTTACGCGGTTGAGGATCCATGGCGCAAACAATCTGATCGAGGTGGTCCCACAGATTCTCGATTGGGTTTAAATTCGGTGAGTTTGCTGACTAGGGGAATTATGTAAACTTATCCTGGTGTTCTTCGAACCACGCACATACACTGCGAGCTGTATGACACCTCACATTGTCCTGCTGGTAGATGTCATCATTCTGAGGAAAAATAATTCGCATGTAGGGATGGACAGGGTCCACAAGAACCGACGCATACTTGTGCTGATCCATCGTGCCTTCCACAATGATGAGTGCATCCAGTGAATGCCAGGAAAACATTTCCCAAACCATAATGCTCCCTCCTCCAGCTTGGATCCTTCCGGCAATTGTTGCAGGGTGTTTGCTTTCGGACGTTTCACGCCGTATACGCCAACGTCCATCTGTCCGATGCAGCACTAAACGTGATTCATCGGAAAAAGCCACCTGTCGCCACTCTGTGGAAGTCCAGTTTCGGTACTGGCGTGCAAATTCCAGCCTTCATCGTCGATGAACAGCAGCATAGGTGCATTAATCAGGCCCATGCGCAGCAACATTCGCTGAACCGTTGTTCAGGATACACTCTTGGTAGGCTCTTGGTTCATCTGGGTGGTCAGTTGCTCGATAGTTGCACGTCTATTCGCCCTAACGCATCTCCTCACCTTCGTTCGCCTCTGTCATCTATCGCCCATGGTGCACCATACGTGCCACACCGCTGATTTTGGATAGTGCCATTTTGCAATGCACGTCATACTTTAACACTGCGGCACGCGAACAGTTCACAAAATTAGCCGTTTCCGAAATGCTACCGCCCTTGGCCCCGAAGCCAATAATCATGCCCTTTTGGTGGTCGGATAAATTGCTACGTTTCTGCATTACGCTAACGATTGAAATGCTTTCCGATGCCCTAGGACATCCTTTATATACACTCCACTGCAATGTGCTGACACCTGCCTTTTATGATTGGTTATTTCACGTTGACGTCGAAAGTAGGTGGTGGTCACATTAATGTGACTGGACTGTGTAGTTGTTTGACTCTGATATGAGTGTCAAAATATCTGCAGAATTTAATGCCTATCATGGTGTTATATCCACACAAGATTTAATATTTGTTACTGATAAATAGAAGAGGTATTTACATGATCAAGGTGTTGAATCTATGCAGAATAATAATAAAAAAGTGCTAAGACATAATTTCCACGAAACGTTTAGGTACTTACATATTAATTGTACCTTGGCTACGGACTTGGCGGTTTTTAAGTGTCGCCAATCTAACATCTACTAGGGTTACCAAACCAATAGAATAGATTGGTGCCACTTAAAAACCGCCAAATCTGTCGCCAAGGTACCGTTAATACGTAAGTACCAACATTTAATAATAAAATTGTATGGCTCTATTCTTCCACTAAGCATTAAAACTAGAATCTCAATTGCCTTGTAATGCTATACAGGTCTCAAAATGGGTGACATCTGGTCACACATATACAAATTGTAAAGCAAGTCAATTGTCGAAACTGCATCCATTCAACTCTAAAAACTGCCTTCAGTGACTGTTGGAAAAGAAAATTCAAGAAATCAAAACCTGTCTGACATTGAAGTTACAAATTAGTTCAAACTACTACTTAATATGCTGTAATTGCCTCCCCCAAAAAATAAATGTCTGTAACTCATGCAGTAGTAGTTCACCCTTCATGTTCCATTCCCATACTGACCAATAGCCACATTGCCAGAATATTTTGCCTGCCACTTAAAAAAGTAAAACTTTTTCCTAATCAAAAGCTTAATATACTTATTTTTTTCTGCATTTTTTAATTTGATATGTGTACCATCTGCATCTACTTTGATTACCTCTAGAATTGCCAAAAATCAAACCCAGTTCAAAAACAAAACTAATGTCAGTTGATACTTCAGCCATAAAAAAAAGCAAAATAACATCTGATATCATTATACAATATTCAACAGTAAGAGATTTAAGAAACTGCTTTCAAATTCGGAATTTTAATTGCTATTAGAATCTGTAGTATATCAATGTTGGCTGATAGTAAAAATATGAATAATTATTTTAGGATTATTCACATCTGAGATATAACTGATAATACATTTTCAATTTGTGTTGCATCATCAGCTTAATTTTAGACTCACAATGCAACATTGATTTTATTATTTACATTCATTTTTTTATTAATCCCTTCTCTCTAATTCTTTGCCAAAACAGACGTCATTGAAATCCTAGCTTTAAATCCTGATCCTGAAACAAAATGCCTCCAGTAGTTTAGATAGCAAATTTATCTTTTTGGAATAATTGTAGTTCAATTTTACACAATCACTTGTTTGGTACAGCATGACCAAAACTACTTCTTGTGCCATAAAACAAAACCACATGATCAACTTTCAACAGATTCACTATACTCTATTAAATATGGAAATTTATTCATATTCTAAAGCTCTAGAATCTACTGGATACAATACCTAAGTCTACTCTAAGTAAATAGTGATGCATGTCAGCAGTTGCCCGTTTCTTCAAAAGTGTAAGTGCTAGAATTCAGATAGTTTAATTGCATATATAATATATAAATTGGAGAAATAAAACTCTTTCCTCTGGAGATTAATTTGCCACTTTTTATGCATTACAGCACTTTTTTTTGCATGTGTCATAGACTTATTATCTTTGTGTAGATGTGTTAACTAATGCAGTATAGCTTTTCCAATATAAGATATTAATGTATGTATTTATTTTTAGAGCAAAGTGGAATGACATCATGGTTAGAAGCCTTCTCTGCCAAAAAAGACTCCATTGAAATACCAGCTTTAAGTCCTGAACCGAAGCAAAATACCTCCAGTAGTTTAGATAGCAGATTATCTAATTTGCTACAAAACATACCTAACCTTCCTTCTGGACTTCAAAGTACTCTTTTGGTAGCTCATCATCTGGGAACAATACCCCCCTTGGCGATACCATTGGATCACCTAATGTGATAAAGAAAGACAAACTAAACGAGCCACCTTCCAGTGGTGCTTTAACACCTGTTAAAGATGAATATAGTGGCCAGAACACTCCTTTACAAGATGAGGATACCCATTCAAGTCATTCTTTTTTTACTAAATTAGCATCTAGCAATAAAGTTCAAAGTCCTAAAGACATTTTGAAGGGACTTACTAGCCTAATTCAGTCTGCAACAAGCGAGAAGGATCCTTTAGGAAAAGAAAAATTTTCTACTTTTGGATCTACTGATTTTTATAGTCAATCTTCTGGGATGTCCTCATTCATAAAAGGTATAATTCCATCAAGTACACAGCAATCATCTACATCTTCTGCATACTATACTACTTCTCAGTCCTCATTACCAGCATCTGAGAGGACTTTTCCAAGTACTGCAGCTACAACTGTCAATTCATATTCGACTGCAACGTTTAATTCTGTGTCATCTTATTCAACTCGATCCACTGCTGCAGAACAGCATTTATCATTTATTCCTTCTCTTGTGACATCTACTCCACTCGATAATTTTAGTTTCAACAATAAAACTTTTCCTGTTGATAAGTATAATCCAGAAATGGAGGTTTTTAATACTGATATGGACCTGGAAATCCCATTGGATGCTGGCCATAATGTATCATCTCAACAGATGGAGAATTTATCGCCACCCATCTCTGTTGAAACCAATGCTTCTAGAGGAACCATCCCTGGAAGGAGGTTAAGTACATTAATTACTCTAGTAACTGATGATACCTCACAAAGTACTCCATCAGATAAAGGTGCACAAGAAAATGGCACCCAGGAATCTATGCCTGTTTGGCCACCAACAGTAAACAACCAAAATTCATTATTAAATATAGATGTCATGAAGGATTCGCCTAATGAGGAATATTTCATTGGCAAACCACCGGAAGCATCTCGCACCATCTCTTACTATACAACTCCTCCACCTATTTTCCCGCCTAATGGAGAGAATATTAATTTTATTGAACCTATTCCTACGACGACGGACCATCCACTTTCAAGAATAGAAACTGTACAATCTCAACGCGAAAGCTTGAATAACAGATGGTTTGATAACAGTTGGAATGAAAATCATATGCAACATATGGGACCACCAGATGGTCCACCACCTATTCGTAGTGGCCCTCCTGATCGTGATTTTTTCAATCGAAACAGAAACTTTCCTCATCCAAACTTTCACCCTCGTCAGAACTGGTCACCTCGATTCAGGTCTCATAGGCCAGACATGCCTCAAAAGCGATCGTTTGTAGGAGGACCATTTGGTTTAAGACCATATGGACCACCTCCATACAAAAGATTTCCTTTTAGAGGTAGGGGCTGGGCACGAAATCCACCCCAATATTGATTGTTTTTGAAACAGTAAACAAATGTGATACTTGCTTATTGTTTCAGCATGATTGAACTTGCATTTTGTATAGTTGTAAATAATTTTAGTTGTATATTTTCAATTCGTAGGTATTTTTTTAAACAGATTAAGGACATTTTTATATGCCTTTAAAAATAAATATTACTCAAAAACTTTCTGTACTTTATTTGATTTAAAGTATATATTATGCAATTTTAACCGTTCTAAGATATTAAATTAGTTTAAAATAAATTAATTTTTCTTACTTAAACTGAATTATAAGTATTAAAAATGAGTTAGGAAATCAAAGAATCATTTTGTTCAAATTTAGAAATTCCTTATTATTTGGAATGAATGATTTTGCCTACAAAATAACTTTGCTAAAAATCATCTTGATTATTTCAGGCAATTTCTTCCTTTTTTAAAATTTTCGAATTAACAGAAATTTTTAGATTATTCGCTGAGGAATTGCATGTATTTTATAATACATTTGTTTTTTATTAATATTTCATTTCACTTTCCATTCTCTCCCCTCCCAAAAAAAAAAAAAAAAGGAAACTATATAACACGTATTCAGTTATGAACATATATTAAAAGTCATTACGAAAGTGATAAAAGCAAAGTAGATTATGCTGAAACATCTTGTTTATGTGTAGGCTTTCACTTAAAAATTTCAATGAAATGTTGGTAGGTTGTTTCTCATCTCACTGAACAATGTGACATAATCAATGTTTTTATATAAATACACTTAGTCATGTCATTTCCCCCTCTCTCAAGATATGAGGCATCTCCAAGCACATATCTTAAGTAAAAAGTACAATCCTTAATTTGAACATTTCTCACCTTTTGTGAATAAATTCAAGACAAATTATTACTTTCTTTTGTAAAAAATGAAAAAAAAAAAAAAATCCATTCTGATATTTTTTTTTAGCAGTATATATATGATATATATATAAAAAAGGTATATAAAACAGATGTTTATGCAGTATTGAGCATTTGTCAAATTATGATGTGCTAATTCAATGCAGTAAATAATTGTTGCAATGTCCTTTTGTGTATAATTTGTATGTATAGAAAAGACCATGGTTTCATGTTGAGCATGAAAAATTGCTTTATGTATTGTGCTGTATTTTTTTAATGTTATGTTTGATTAACAATGTAAAAAAATATTTTGTTCTTTTCTTTTTTTTTTTTTTATGAATTTTAAAATATTGGAAAGAAGTCACCTTCTTTTGTTATGAAAAACATTTTTTGATTTTTTTTTCTTTGCAATTTATTTTTGAAAAATAAAATTCACTAGAAAATGAAAGAAATTTTGAAATTGCTTTGTATAGTGAAACTATTTTCTTTAAAATATTTAATTTATAAATATGCATCCATCCAAGGTAATATATGCACAACACATATTTCTTTTCCTTTTAAGGTTGAATTTTTGCTGTTTTAAGATTTTTATTTGATTTAAAATGTACAAAATGTTGTGAAATGGATAAAATTATGTTCAGGCATAATTTTTATAATAAATTATACTTATTCTATTAGGAGGGCAGAACTTTACCCGACAAATTTTGGGGAAACTTATTGAACCCTCTCATTTCTGTATATGTTTAATAAAATTATAATTGTAAAAGGTACTTTAGTATATTTACTTTGAGTTATATACCTTTATCAATTTTGATTGTTTGATGCACATCAATCTGATCAATATTTATTGGCTGATCATAAACTTATTTTTGATTTATTTTACTTCATAATTTATTTAAAATATTAAATTAGTGTTTTATTTGGTTCTTCCAAATAGCATATATTTTAAAGCTTCATTACTCACATTTAGCTTAGTGAAGAAATTTAATTTTAAAGGTGTTTATCAATATCTTTTACTTTGATGAACATTGTAAGTTTTCTTTTTTCACTCTAAATCATATTTCTGTTTTATTGTCAAATAATAAGATTTTGAAATAATAAAATATTGCAAATTTGGATGGTACATTAGAAGTAATATTTTTATGCAGTAAATTTCTTAATAATCTTGTATGGGGAGTCAATTTTACTTTCAAAATAGTCAACTATACTTTTTGTAATGATGGTTCAGAAAGTTTCAGTGGTATTCACTATCATCGCTGGTGATGCACTTAAAATAGAAATTCGTTCCATGTCATAAAAAAATTTCAAGAAAATCTTGGGTTTGTACATTTTTTCATCTGAAAAAATGTGTTCGTTTTATTCAGGTGGATATTAACATATTTTTGCACTTTTATTGATATATCAATAAACATTTTTAAAAGTGGAAAGTAGAAAAATGATTAGGCATATTACTGTACAATTATAATATTTTATGCATACTATACAAAATAATATGTATAGAGTCAGTTTTCAAGGAAATTTATGTGGCACGTCAAATACTATGCACATCTTTTCTTAATTTTGTAAATATTGCATAGGAAAAAAATATTAATTTTTTTCTCATAAAATGCTTGTTTACGAATGTTTGGCCTTACACTTACTATTTAGTCTTCGTTGAAATTAAATTCTGCGAAGTAAAGTGTCTTATACAATAAGTGTAATGTCAAAAACAACAATTGTTTTTTTTTTGCCTATTGTATACCTTCTCGAAATAGTTGATTATACCCATGATTTCCAAAAATCTACATAAAATTAACCATGAGCATTTTATCTTATTATATTTAAACAAAGCTGCTTTGATAGCTTCATTTCTAAAATTAATTTCCAAAGAGATAGACTAAAAACAAATTCCTAGTTCGTTTGAAAAATCAAACATCTTATACTGCCAAGCGACCCTTCCGTATTAACCAAAAGATCATTTCTTCAAATGCCAAGGTTACTGGTTATTTTCTGAAATATTTTACGGAAGCAAACCGGAAAGGCGCCTATGCAAGAAAATGTCCAGGGTGCAAGCGTCAACTAGGGCACTGCCGGGATAGATCCGAAGATCTTCCGAGAATGTAAAGAGTATTTTCTGTTCCTCATTCTCCATGCACGAATTAAATGGTTTGAAAATCATAAACTCCTGGGGTGGACAACATTAATCCTGAATTCTTAAAGCACCTGGGTCAAACTGCTAAAGTCAATCTTCTTAAATTTTTCAATATAATCTGGACTACTGGTAGCGTTCCTTCTTATGGCGTAAGGCAATAATCATTCCCGTTCACAAGAAAGACAAAAACCCTACAGAAATAAGCAATTACCGACCTATATCTTTTAACAAGCCTTATGAGTAAAACCATGAAGAGGATGGTTTACAACAGACTCAACTGGTACCTAGAGTCTCATTCTATGCTTGCTGAAGAACAAGCGGACTTCCGAAAATTTAAATCAACTACTCACCACATTACTCTTTTTTAGCCAGGCTATAAAAGACACATTGGACTCCAAACAAGGACTTGCAGCAATCGCTGTTAATTTTAAATCAGCCTACGACACGGTTTGGAAAGAAAACCTCCTATTTAAACTTAAAATATGGGCATATCTAGTCATCTGTTAAACTGGATTAAGAGTTTTTGAGTCAGCGTCTCTGCAGAGTCCGATACGGGGACGGTCTATCAAAATTTGGTCTTCTTCAGGACAGGTCTCCCTCAGGGAGCGGTTCTAAGTTGCATTCTTTTCAATGCTTATATCAATGACCTTGTCCAGAAGTTAAAATCAATTCATGGTGCCAAATGCCTACTTTATGCCGACGATCTTCTCATTTGGACAGTAACACCCAAGAAGAATCTAGTCCCCTTGACAGAAAAATTGCTTAACCAAGCCCTCACCTCCCCGGAAAAGTGGTGCGTAGAGAACAACATGAAAGTTAACATCTCAAAAACATATTATGAAAGTTTTTCCCTTGCCCACAAAAATCAGATCTTTCTTTATTGTATGGAGGGGAAGGAATTCAAACAACAGATAATTTTACTTATCTAGGCTGACATTCGACGTAAACTCTCATGGAAGTTACACTCTGAAACTATAATTAATAAGGCTTCAAGTAGACTTCCCATCTTAAAGCGTCTGGCGGGTTGTAGCTCTAGGTCAACCCTCAACACCACGTATAAAACATTTGTTCTACCAGTGATTATATACTGATGCGAACCTATGATTAGTGCTTCAAAACAGGTACAAAAGTCTGAGACCTTTCATAACCAAGCCCTTCGCCCGATCACCGGAGCTGTGAAAACTTCCCTATAGACGCTATGCTTCTCTGTGCTAGAAACTGGCCATTAGAAAAAATAATTGAGGTAAAGGCTTTGGTGCTTTGAGAAAAAATCCTGAGGACTCCTAGATATCTCACCCTCTGGAATTTGAAGAGCCCCAGCCAGCACTGTCTAAAGACTCAAGCAGGCTTCCTGCAAGAAGTGCTAAAAATGAAGGACTCTTATAACCTTAATTCCGAGTTTGAAAATTTGCCAACCCCCGCAGTCCTTTAGACTGTAGAATTTTAATGTGGTCACAGATCTTGTTCCCGCTGTCCGAAAATTAGATGCTAGCTGTGAGATTCTTAAAAGTATTTCCTATGCAACTATCAACGAGCTATACCCCGAATCGGAGTGGTTGAAAATCTATATCTATGGCTCCCTGATGAAACAGCAAATAAATGCTGGGGCAGGAGTTTTCTGCGACCTGTTTTCTGTCTATGCTCCTGTCGGCTGTTTTGCATCTGCTTACGACGGTGAAGTCGAAGCTTTACATATTGCCCTAACTCAATTGCAGTGCCGAACAGAACAATTTACTAGAGCAATCATTCTATCTGACTCTAAGGCAGCACTTTTGACAATCAACTCCTCCCTAACACCTCGGTCTACTTCCATCGAAAAGTGCATCTCTTGTCTTGAAGATCTTGACTCAAAAGGCAAGGATATCGTTTTGCAGGGGATCCTGGGTAATGAGAAGGCGGATTCTCTTGCCAAAAAAGGAACAACTATCACCCAAACTTTTTTGTAAAGACATCTCTTTTCACTCGATGAAACTGATGATCCGAGACTTTTTCGGAACACTCTATCTGATAATCTACTTGAAGGCAACTCATCTAAAACCTGGTTTAACTTTATTTTGAACATCCCTGATCAGCCCAGGTTTAAAGCTGTTGCCCTTTTCAGACTCCTGATGGGCCATGATTGTATGGCCAATCATCTTTTTCGTATGAAAATATTTGCAAGCCCAAAATGCAGGCTCTGCAGTCTTGGAGAGGACATGGATTCATCTCACCTTTCTGTCTGCAATGCACTTGTTTCCTCTACTGTGTATGGTCGTTACTGGGAGGCTAGGGCCCTTATGGGCTAAACATGTCACTATGTGATTTCTTTCGATTCTCGTTGTTGTTTTCATGTTCTTTGTGTTCTTTTTCTTTTTTATTTTATTACTTTTTGTAGCCTACCATTGGAAATAAAAATATTTAAACAAAGTGCATCATATTAAATTTGAAAGTGTACAAATCATTTTAAAAGAAATAATTAGAATTTTCTTTTTTCTTAACAATTGAAATATTTTTTTAAATTTGTTATTTGATTTTTGATTATAAAATACATACAGATCAAATAAGGGAAAAAGAAACTTTAAAAAAAAAAAAAAAAAAAAAATCATTGATACAGGCCATTCTATCAAATTGAAGCCATTTAATTATTTGATGTTCCTGGCAGATTTTAAAATTTTGATTAAAGTTAGAGTAGATGCTTAAAAATGATTTATAGAACAACTATCCTTTGTTATTAAATTGCTAGGAACAAAGAGATCCAAATTATGAACAATTAAAAAAAAAAAAAATTTTGGCTAGCTATACAGCCCCACTTTGTTAAAATGTGTTATAGAAGATAAAAGTGTGCAAGATGACTAAATAGTCAGCGCACTGTTTTCTTAAACAAGTATTTTATATGAAAAAGAAAATGTATTTTTGGTATTTATGTTAATTAAAATTATTTTTGTCATTCTTTATCAACTACTATATATTTTCACATTTAAGTCAAAAGAGTGGGTTCCTCTCCCCCTCCAAATAATGTACACCAATTTCGAAACTTGTATATAAGTTAAAATGGAAGGAGAGGGGGGTCTGTAACTTTTTAAGCATGTTGCTAAGAGGACGAAAATATTGCCAAGCAGGTTAAACGGGTAGAATATTTTCCAATCAAATTGCTGTAATGTAAAATGTCAGATTCCAAAAGCGATAGTTATTGTGGTAAGCACATTATTTCTATTCAGTTGTTCTGTATACATTTTGTAGTATTTGCTTATTTATTTTTGTATAAGATGAGCGGGAAGAGAAATTGTTATTAGGCTATAAGACTTCGCCTTAAAAATAATGGCAGAACGTTCGGCTTGCGAACATTCTGTTATTATTTTTGGCGTATGGGTGCAAATTTCGATATCATCATATTTTTCGCTTTGGTGATATAGGAACAAACCAATATAAACAATTTCAGGGGAAATAACTTATTTTGATCAAAACGAATAACTCATTTAATTTAAAATCATATGTTTTCAAAAAAAAAAAAAAATAATAATAATAATAAAAAAAACTGCTATTTTTAGCAATTTTTGCCAAGCTAACGGAAAAGTGCATACGATTTTTACGAGGTTAGTGAATCCATATATAAGCCGACCTCATTAATTTAGCTGTAAAAAGTTCTAAAATTCACAGTTTATGCATAGAAATGTACTGTACTTATAGTCGAGATCACCAGATGTTGAAAACTGTTTACAGAGAAAATGCAGGAAAGCCAATAAATAATTAAGAAACTAATTTATCGCACTTCATATTTTAAGGTAAAATTATTTAAATAATTGAAAATCATTTTTGAAGTATTTCAAAATAAGCATATTTGATATATTGAATTATGGAAAAAAATGTAAAATAATTGAAGATCAATTCAGATTTTCTATGAATATAACTAATTAAAGATGAAAAGAGTCTCTATAATATCTTTATCAACGATATTCCACAAAAGAACAATATCAAAATTAGTCTGTATGCTGACGACACTGCAATCTTAACGCAAGGCCGAAAAAACTTGCACTATCCAGGAAAATTTGCAAAATTATATCATTGATTTAGAAATATGGCTCCTTAACTGGAAGATAAAATTAAATGTAGATAAGACTGAAGCAGTTCTTTTCACTTGCAAAAATCCTATAACCCTCCTAATATTAAAATTTATAATAATTATATCACCTGGTCTAAAGAAACTAAGTACTTAGGAATTATTCTTGATAGTAAACTTAACTACAGATCGCATATCTACAACCTTAGAAATAAATTCAATATTCAATTTAGAATTCTCTATCCTTTAATCAATAAAAATTCAGCTTTACCTCTTAATCTCAAAATTCTAATATATCTCTCTATCTTCGTCCAGTATTAGCTTATGCAAGCCCAGTTTGGGGTTCTGTTGCTCGTACAAATTTTGAAATTATTTAAAGCCTTGAGAACAAAACTCTCAGAATGTTAACGAATTCACCCTGGTACTTTCGTAATGACGATATTAGACGAGCTCTCTCGATTCCAAGTTTAAGACAATTTATTCACAAAATTTCTACTAAATTCTATAATGATATGCGAAACATCAATAACCCCTGTTTTAAATATCCTGTAAAATTACGATTATGATATTTCTTCCCGCAAACATAGCAAAAGACCTCGCACTGTTTTAAATATTTTAAATTAATTCCTTACAACTGCCTAGATGAAAAAAGGTTCGCTCCTGTTATTATTATTTTTTTTTACATGCAACTGATTTCATCAATATCTACACTTTTGAAATTTTTGTTATTTTTTTCATTTTTTAATTTTATTAAATAAATAAATCTTTTTTTTAAAAAAAAAGGGCATTTAATTATCTATTTTTCTTATTAACTCAAAGGGCATGAGACCACCGCTATGTTTCAACATTTTACAGTGAAGGAGCTAGTGGTCGCTACGCAGCCAAGGATATCCGTGTTAATCTACAATAAGAGATGAAAAGAATCGATCTCTACAACTGATTTACATTTTTATATGTTCTTTTTTTTTTATATCTTAGGGGCAAAATGTTTTTAGCAAAAAACCATAGTTGATTCAACAACAGTTATAGTACGTTTATCGAAATTTCGGAATATTAACATACTTTGTTTTCAAAAATAATTTTTAACTAAAATTGTTTTGTACACACATACACATTTAACCACATATTTAGGACGCTTATAAATGCTAAAAATAGGTATTATTAGTTAAGATTGTATTCCAAATTATCGTTTGGACTTTGAGCTGAGCGGACGTGTTTTTTCCTCTCCCTCAAATTCTGTTTGTTTTCTAATGTTTCACCTCATTGGTATGTGATTTTTCCCCTCTTATTCTGTCTTAATCTCTTTATTACCTTTCTCTATTTGATTTCTTTGGTTCTATGCTATTATTTTGTTGTATAAAATGAGTAGCTAAATTCTAGAATTCTTTTTAGAACTTTTAGCTAAATTCTAGAATTCTTTTTTTTTTCTTCTGTATTTTACTGTGTAGGCGCTGAATTGTTCGGGTTTTTTTTAGCTACGAGCGTTTCTCACTGCCTTTACTCAGTAAAGTGCATATTTATTTTCTGTTTTAGTCAGTAGTTTTTAAATATTTGGTTTTGTTTATTTTATTCTATTATGGCGGTTGTCGAGGGAGTTTCGCTCTCCTCAAACAGCACAACCATATCTCTCTGCCCTGCTGACCAATCAACCAGTATGCTTCATTTGATTGACGTTAATACTAACCCGACAGCGTTTAACTTTATTCAAGAAATTGATCAACTTAATATTAGCATTAACAATTTTTCATCATTCATTGAGTGCGAAAAACTCAATGATCATCTGAACAACATTGAAAATTGCTTAAAAATTGAACCTCAAATACCTAATTTAGATCTTTTTTATACAACTTACGCTTTCTAATATTAACAATAAAAACTTAAGGAAGCAAATGAGTCTCATCTTGGTGAAACTCAATGATTCAAACAACTCGGTAACTACTCCTACTAAAAAGAAAACTTAAGGTCACACAAAAGCAAAGAAAAATTTAGCTAAACGGCCTAATACCAGTGATCCACTGTTATCAAGTTGTCTTCCAAATTTGCTTGCCTTAACCCCGACGAAAGTCTTGGTCCTAGTGATGCAGACAACATACCTCCTGCTAAAATTGAAGACATTTAAAAAAATTTTGATAAATTACATCTGGACGAAAACAGTATAGACACAGATCTCCCTAATGACCAGAATATTGCTTCTTCTTGTCCTGAACCCCATACTACTAAATATGTTCCTCCAATTATAATTGACAACATACAAAATTCTACTGAAATTCTTAAGAACTTCAACCAGATTACAAATTCAAAGATTGAAGGACGCCTTTCTGGAGGCAAATTAAAAGTTTTTCCAACCGCACCTGATGACTACAGATCCATACGGAAGCAAATTGATCACCTGAAACTTAAAAGTCATACATTTGAATTGCCCCAAGAAAAGCAACTTAAAGTTGTAATTCGCGGACTGCCTTCAGATCTCCCAATTGATGTCATCATGCAGGAACTCCAAATTCTCAACTTTCATCCTGAATTCATCACTCCACTTCGTAATCGTGCTGGTACCGGCAATTTACCTTTGTACCTAATAGTTCTATCAAAAAATGAACAAAACAAAAGAATTTTCGACCTATCCACCTTGTATTACTTTAGGGTCAAAGTTGAACCACTCAGAAGAAAATCAGGACCCAGCCAATGCTATAAATGTCAAGAATTCTATCATCATAGCAAATTCTGTACAAGAGACCCTCGATGCCTCAAATGTGCTGGACCTCATTCCACCAAAGAATATACCAAAAGGCCAGATGAAGCTCCCAAATGCGCCCTTTGCTCTGGAGAGCATACTGCAAATTTCTCAGGTTGTCCTAAAAACCCTGCTAATTTCACTCCTGCTCCTCTCCCGAAGGTCAACGCTTGGACGGAGAGACTTCAAAAACAAGCACAACAAATGAAGCCTGAGAACTCCAACCAATTGTCTCTTCCCGCTCATCAGAAGGCTTCTCCAATTCTTCCTCCTTCTTCAGATGACTTTCCAACTCTTCCTACTCAGACCTCTCACCATACTACTTCTTCCAGTACTCTGCAGGCTTCCACGGAAACGCCTCCAATTCCACTCATTCTGCAACAATTAGTTGGGGTACTTTCAAATCTTTCTGTTTTAATAACTGCTCTTCAAAATCAACCAGTCAATAACATTCAATAGATCGACCAATAATTCTATCTTATGCGGGACATGGAACTCCAATAGTCTTAAAGGAAAAATTAATGAATTACAAAATTTTATATCTAAAAATAAACCTCATGTAATTGCTCCAAGAAACACATATTCGACCAGGCGATTCCTTCAAAATTCCAAATTATATCATATATCGCTCCGATCGTCTTACACAGAGAGAGGAGGAACGGCTATCTGCATTCATAAAAATATTAATCATCATCGAATTCATTTTACTACAACCAGCTTTGAAGACTCTGCTATCGTTATTAAGCTCAAGAATAACCTAAAAATTACTGTTGCTAGCATTTATCGCCCTCCAATTGGTAGACTCTCACACAAGAACTTGATACAATAGCGAACTCCAATCAACAAAGTACTTCTACTTGGTGACTTCAATTCCAAGCATCCTGCATGGAATAATGGACGCAGCAACATAAATGGTTCTATTCTCTTCGATTGGACAAATCTTAATGCATTCAATGCTATTGCTCCTAATGATCCCACATATTTTCTGCCTTCAGAATCCTTGCAATAGTACTCTTGACATCGCACTTCTTAAAAATTTAAACGCCGGGCCTGCTCCTTCTATCAACGATCTTTCCAGTGATCATAACCCTTTGATAGTTGAAGTCTCTCATAATTCATTTACGCCCTTCCTCAATAGCATAATCACAACTACCAATTGGAATATTTTTACTAAAATTCTCTCTCAAAGCATTCCTGGTAATCCAGTCATCTCCAATATTCAAGATATTGACAAAATAATTGATAAATTTAACTATGCTGTTACTTCTGCTATCAACCTTGCTAGCAAATCTAAAGAACTCAGTACACCACACCAAAAACTTCCTACTGAAATCACCTCTAAAATTGCGGAAAAAAACAGAATTCGTAAATTATGGCAAGATACCAGGTTTCCTCCGTTCAAGCAATCCATCAACAAGCTTCAAAAAGAAATAAAGCAAATGATTCACAAATTAAAAAATGACAGATGGAATGAATTTTTATTAGGCCTAAATCCAGAAGATAATTCTCTCTTCAAAATTAACAAACATTTTACCAAAAAATATCCCAAAATTCCTCCACTGGTTGGATCCACAGGTCTTATATTCTCATCTTCTGATAAACGAACTCTTTTGCTGAAAACCTTGAACTCTCCTTTCAAGAAAACACTGAACCTTGCGATTACTCTCAAATTGAGCATGTTGAAGATGCAGTAACTTCCTTTCTAGCTGATCATCAAAATTATCATAACAATATTTTTTTTTTCTCCATTTGACATAGTTAACTTAATCAAGAATCTCAACATTCGAAATCTTCTGGACCTGACAACATTCCAAATAAAGCCTTAATGTGTCTCCCTTAATGCCATTACTCATCTTGCAAAAATCTACAACAGCTGTACTAAATATCACTACTTCCCTCCTATCTGGAAAAAAAGCAAATATCATCATGTTCTCTAAACCTGGCCAAGATAGGAAATTTCCTCAAAATTATCGGCCCATCAGTCTCCTTAGCTGTGTAGGAAAACTTTACGAAAAACTCTTAGTGAGATATATTACTTCTTTTTGCGATAAAAATTCCATAATTCCAGCAGAACAATTTGGATTCCGTCAACATCACTCAACTTGTCATCAACTTCTATGTGTCACAAATATCATCACTGAAGGATATAACTATAAACTTTTTACAGGAGGTGTCTTTCTAGATGTCAAAAAGCTTTCGATCGACTGTGGCACAATGGACTGATCTACAAAATGATCAAACTTCAATTTCCAACTTGGATCACACTTATCATTACAAATTATCTTAAAAATAGAACCTTTCAAATTCGACTTCATAATGAATTCTCCAAAATCGGTCGTATTTGTTCTGGTATACCTCAAGGAAGCGTGCTAAGTCCTATTCTCTACAATATCTTTACCTACGACTTTCCTCAGTGCACTAACATTTCCACTTGCCTATTTGCTGACGATTCTGCTGCTCTTGTCCAAGGTGCTTTTATTCTTTATGTCATCAATACTCTTCAAAATTTTCTGAATATCCTAGAGGATTGGCTAACTAAATGGTGCATCGCAATTAATGTCTCTAAATCTCAAGCTATCATTTTCCGAAAAGGACACGCCAGACAACTATATATTAATCTCTCCCTTTTTGATCAACAAACTGAATGGGCGACTAATATTAAATATCTCGGCTTAATTATAGACAATAAACTTACGTTTCGAGCTCATATTCAAAAAAATCAAAGAAAAATGTTGGAAAATTTTTTATATCACTCTGCCACTCATTAATAAATTTTCTAAATTAACTTTGTCAAACAAACTTCTTCTCTACAAAAAGTTCTCAGGCCTATTCTTACCTCTTCTGCCCCAATCTGGGGTCTAGCTGCACAATCTAACAAGAAATCTGTACAAATTATTCAAAACAAACTTCTTTGTATTATCACTGGTGCACCCTGGTTTGTTCGCAACTCTACAATTCATCAAGATTTAAAAATTGACTCTATTGACAACTATATTACTAAACTTTCAAGAAATTTCTTCAATACCATTGCTACTCACGAAAATCCTCTCATCAAGGCACAAACTATATTTACGCAATTGAATGGAAAATACAAGTATCCTTTCTCTACTTCTAAATGGAATCGAAGCCTCAAACCACCATAATTTCCTGCTCACTTATCGCTTTTTAGATATGTTACTTCAACGCATATTTACTGATCATACATTTCTTGTTACGTTTCCATCACCGATGATTTACATTTTCTTACTTTCTTCTTTTTTCTCACAAATCATACGATTACTATTATCTATCTATCATGACTTTTCTTTCCTACTGCCTTCACATACCATTGAGTAGATGAACGCTTCGCGTTCAGGCACTCGACATCTTTATTCAACAATGATGAAGATTGTATTCCTTTTTTTTTTTTTAAATATGATCATTTAGAAATGATTTGTTCGGAGGCAATGAAGGGATTTTAGTTGGAACCTAATTTTTGTAGAAACTTTGGTCTTCAATTAATGAGTGATTCTATCCTTTTAACAAAATCATTCATCTCTTGCAACATTTTTAAATTCCGAGGGGGTGGGGGCTTTCAATTCCCACTATTTAAAAAAGTAATTGAGTCTTTTCTTATGCATTGAAATTTTTTGTAAGCAAGCAAAATTAATGCAACAGGACAGTCATATTAAATGTCTTCACTTTTATATTAAATTTAATTTTTATAAATTAATATTGCATTGTCATTAATTGATTTCTCTGATAAACAGAAATTTATATATTTCATAATTGATATAGTGTACATGGTCAAATTCGAAACAAAATAAACCGAATAAAAGCAATCATGGGCAACGGGCGTACATTGAATGCATTGGTCAATATGGGCTATTGAACGACCAATCAACGAACAAAACGTCTGGGTTTTTATGACGTAAAAAGTGTAATGTTGGAATCTTGAGTCATACTTGTTTTGATATCTTATCGAGCAGCTGATGACCGGTGCAAATTTTCTTCGTAGGACGAATAAATTCATATATTGATGTGTTAATTATGTTTCAAATATCAGGTAATTTACAAATTGTAACCACATAGAGTTTATCTGAGTATTAAACAAAATGACGCATATCTTCGAGGTATTTCATTACAGACTATTTTAAAGATGTCTCTCTCTTTCTGTACATATCGTAATCTATTTTGACATGCCGAATCGTGTTAACATTCTGATAAATATTCAGTAGACGTGGAAGTTTTTTCCATATTATTAATCTTAACGTTTCGTAGAAGTAACTTGGTTAATTATAATTATCAAATTTTTTTTTATTTTGATCGAATTTGTAAAGATTCATAAATACCACAATTTTTATGTTTTTTTTTAATACACAATTGCTTTTCTATGTGTACATGTTAAACAAATAAACATCAGTACTATCAAAGTTTGGTGGATATAATAACAGTTTTCTTATTTGTTTTAATAAAAATGTTTGTTTTGTTTAGGTTAATTTTTTTCTCTCCTTAATTTCCTATAAAATTTGAGATTTTAAATTACTTTATACACAGGAATAAAACATTCAAATTCTATATAATTTTAATTAGATATATAAGATTTGAATTAAAAAATTTTTTTACCTTTTCAATTTTTTTTTTATTGAAAGTTTATCCATTTTTAGCAAGTAAAATAAATCTTAGTATATATATGGGAATAATAAACTTTTACTAAGTTAATGTACTTTATATATTTTTCTGTATTCCATTAATCACGTTAGCTTTCTGTACCATATAGGATGTAAAATAAAAAAAAATTCATTCAACCTTATATGTTTAAATTTAGAAATTTATATATATATAAAATATTTTGAAAAAAAGTCCTGATTACTGTATACTATTAAGCATTGTTTATAATGAAATTAAAATTTTTTATTTATTTAATTTATTTGTTACCATTTTTAATTCATAAATAATTTCTGCTATTATGACTTTAATTTTTTGTTTGAATGGTGAGACATTCGAAAATTGTCTATTTCTGTTTAGTTCGCCATCGCATCATAAGCCACATAAGTCAGCATAAATTTTTTATGTTTTAGTATTGTTTTTGAGCAAATAAAATTTTGTTATTAAGAAATTCTTATATTCAAAATGTACTTATCTTTATATTGCAATAAATTCTTAAAATATACTACAACATAATAATTAGACTCAATTTCTATAGTAAAGGCTAAACTCTAATACAGGACTAATGAAATACATCACTTGATAGCTTAACTTTTTTTCAGTTTTCCTTCCTGGGCATTTAAAATATCTGAGTAGATAAGTAAAGTTTCAGGAAAGAAGGCTGTCCATCAAATGAAAATAACTCTTATGTCTGCTAATACTCTGTTAAGCACAGCATTAAAGACATACCTAAATATATTGAAAATCTAGTTATAAAAATTGTAAATAATTTATTATTTTATTCAATTTAAATTGATAAAACAATTTATCTAAGTAACAAGACACTTTGTTTTGTAAGGGTTGTGAAAAAGAGGAAGAGAAATTGTCATGCAGAGCAACTTGTGCAGAATTTTTTAAAGACTTTATTATTTCTTTGAACTGGAAATTGAATGGAAAAAATGTTTTTCGATATGTAGTATTGATCTTCCAAACATGGCTATTTATCTTTCAAGAATTTTTTCAAAATCATAAGTTACATAACATTTTGTCCATACTGCATAACTAATGATGAAAAATATCCAATAATTGCAAACTTCCAAATGTTAAAAAAATATATATATTTAAATCTTAAAAGTGTTTGATTTTCAAATATTAAAAACAGTGTAGAAGAAATGGGTTCCATATGTATTTTTAAGAAAAATAGTGAAATTATGTGCCTTCTTTTCACATTTGAGATGAAGAAAACTGTTAAGAAGCAAAATATGGTACTTGCGTATTAACGGTACCTTGGCGACAGACTTGGCGGTTTTTAAGTGTCGCCAAATTAAAGGTCGCCCTTTATTATTTGGAATAAAAATATTTTGAAAGCGTTTTTGATTTTAAATGAAGTGTTTCATATGTATTTTATTATTTGGAACAAAAATTTTAAGTGTAGATTGGCGGCAAATCTATAGCTGCGGTTGGCGCGTGTGCTCTTTATTGGCGCAACTGTCGCCAAGGTACCGTTAATACGTAAATACCCAAAATACTAATCCTGATTTCCATCACGTAAAGAAGCAAAATCATCTAAAATCTGAAGATTTTTTTCTGATGATAAGTGAATAGTCAAGCTTGCCAACCAACAAAAAAAAAAAAAAAATTCTAATTATTTATTTTTTAATCAAATAAAACTGTGATTTTTAATGCATTTGTAACAAAGCATCACTTATAGCAAGCATTATGATACTTTAAAAAAAACTATAGCATATAAATTCATAGAAAATAATTAGATTTCTACTATTTTATCTGCTGAGTAATCAAATATTACCAAAAATTCTTATTAGTAATTTTTAATTAAATAAACATATTTTTTATTGTTAGCATTAAGAATAGTTTAAGAATTAAGAATAGAAAATAACATTACAGCTCTTTCAGCTTCTGACCTATTTCAAAATTTTGCTTCTGGTTTTATTATTGCTTGCATCTGTTATTTCTATTTTGAATCCTTATTAGATGTTTTGAACTTGCAATTAAATTTATGGTTTATACATTAGAATTCTGAGTTCCTTAGAAAAGTTTGCAGACTGTTTATTATTAATGATGTTTACCAATTTATTTCTTAGATATAAAAAAAATTAGTAAGTTTCATTTTCTATAGGCAGACAACTCTGTGGTATATGTGTTAGTACTTAAATAAGCTTACATTAATTTTAATAATGCTATTGTAGTTAAACAACCTTCAAAACATTTGGGATTAAATAAGCATTTTTAATTTTGATATATTGATGCATTTCATATTAATATAAAATTTCATTGATCATTATTTTACACATATATTTATTTTTAAAATCATGTTTATTAAATTATGTTACAAATTATTTAGCTGATTTAAAATCAATTGCTGTTATTGGATAATTATTTATAAATTTATAGGAGGGGGAGGGGAGAGAAGCAAATAACCAAAAAAGCATTTTGTAGTCTTTATTTATGTTGCTAAATTTCTTTTTAAGTAAACTGTGCCAGCAAACAGAATTAATAGTTTCTTTTCTTGAATTTTAAGTCTTCAATGTAGATTCAATTTAGTATTACATTATGCTTTTGTGTATGCCAAAAAAAAAACTATCAATTTCAAATTATTAATCTTTTTGCATAATCTTATCATTTTTTTTTATAATAAATAAATAAAAAATATAAAAGGAGGTTGGTTCTATACGTGAATGTAACAAAATAATGAAATAAAATAGAGATCATGATATTTATATTCATAAGATGGTGTTTATAGAATCTTTAATAAACATCTAAAATGAATATGCTTTGCAAAATTAATATAATTCATGTTATTCGCTCTCATTTTCTGACGGATTGGCTTCTGGTTGGCGGGTGGCGCATTTCTGAATGTACCAATTTACTGGTAGTTAGTTATCAACCCTTCATGTTTGAAACTGCTGTCTATTCAATTACTCTGGCCCTCAGTTCCACAGGTTTCGAAGTTCGATTCCCGGCAGTGCCTTGGATGTTTGTATTGGTTCGGGATCCACTTTAAGCTATAGGTCCCGGTCTAATATGACCATAGAGCATTGGGCATAGGGGTTGATAACTCCACCCCGTAAAAAGACATCTCATGTCTCGAAATCTGCCATTACGCAGATGGCCTTCGCCCACCATGGGGCTGTTGTGCCAATGATGATGATGATGTCTATTCAATTGATGGATCATTTCTTTGGCATCTTTCCTAAGAGTGGAGGCTATCCTAACTGAATAAGTCTCCCAGCACTATTGTAGTGATCTGTTTTCTCTTATTGAGTTTGTGGATGGTGTGGTATTTTACCTGAATTGTTATTTAAATTCATGGGTTCTTTCCAAAAAAATCTGCTTTGGTGAAGGCGATAATTTGTCAGTTCGACTCTTTTCTAAATATTGCCTTTCCTAGCAGTACTTTTGAAAATCAAGATACTCCTGTATAGTTATTGTTTTTTGCTTAATTCTTGGTGATGTGTTCTCTTGAAGGTGACTTTCAAATGCATCGCCCTTTAAAATCTGAAAGGCCTTGCATGCTACTGGTAAAGACTTGTCAGTCAAACATTTTTTATCTATTGGCTTTTTAATTGAAACATGTAGTTCATCTTTAAATGTGTTTTTATTTGCCAACAAACCTCTTGATATGGATATTAAAATATTTTTATATAATGCACTTATAGATGCCAAGGTGTATCTGAAGCTGACCTAATAGAAGACGAGGAAGAATAAAAGACCAGTTTTATAATAAAGGTGTTGCTTCAATTCATAGAATTGCAATAAAGAAAGAATATAAAATTATTCCAACGAAATGCTTGATTTTGAACTTTAATGGAAAGCATTAAAACTGGATATTTAGACTGCTTTGTCTAATCTTATGTTCCCATTCCCCCATGATGTTTTAACTGCTAAAAATATGGTAATTTAAAGAATGCTTGTAAAGGTCACTTAATGACAGAAAGTGCCAAACTGCACATTTTCCTGTTTATACAGACTAAATTGAATTCAAAATGTGCCAATTGGCAACAACGACATCCATCAAATTCTAAACCTTGCTGTCAGTGATAGTTTTGAAAAAAAAAAATCAAGAAATTAAAATAAATTGGAAAATATTTTACAACAATATTATTATCTTTGTCTTATTCTTGTCTTGGGTGAAAAAAAGTACCACTGGTTGTTGAATAGTTTTAGGCATGAACTCTGTTATTAATCATCATATAGATGCTTTAAATAGGTTGCAGTAGAATTCTCTGTATGAAGACAAAAACAACTTAACCTCATGTGTAAACTTAGGATTATCTTGAACAATTCTGATAAAATGCAACATTTGAAAAAAATATTATTCAATGGTGGTATATCAGTTGCATATTACATTTAATCTATATTGTTTTTATTTCATGCATTTCTTTGCTAAGAAAGCCAAATGTTAAATTCTAAAATCATTTATACTAAAGTATAAAATGAGATATAATATTGTGTGGAACTTTCTTACAATATAAGTATAACTCAACACAGTATATAAATTGCCAGTGGATTGAAGTCCCCTGAAGCTGTTCAACCAAAAAATATTGAATATTTCATTTGTGTCCAATTTTTTATTGTTCCTTTTACAAAGATTAGTTATTGACTTGTAGTCGTAATCAGGTTAGAATATATATAACAAGAATGTAACTGAAAGCACTGATATTAATTTCTATATATTTTATGCACATTTTAGATGATGTTAAAAGTACCATAATGTTTGTTGCTATAATTTTTGACAGTTTAGCATATCACTGAATATTTGATAAAAAAAAAAAAATGTACTTTTGTAGGATTTTTATCAAATTTCTTAAATTTATAGCATTTGTTAAGCATTTTTGATAAAATACATTTTTTTCTTTCAGATGCTTGAATTTTCATTTTTATTCCAGGACAATTTATTTGTTCGTGAAGATTGACTGAAAGGTATTTTATATAATTTCAATATTTTATATATTTAAATTAATTCCTTTAAACATTTAATATATATTAATAGAAGCATTTTAAAGATATTTAATATATTTCCTTGCATCTAGGAAAGAATGGCTGATATAATGGCAAGTGGCGATGAAATCCTGGACATCTTATTTGATAAAGATGATCCTCTTCTTAAGGATATTGATTGTTTCATGAATGAAGACATTCCAGGCAATTTTGAAGCATTGAATAATGTTTACCAGGTAAGAAATATTTATAATTACAATATTTTAATTATCTTTTTTGGTACTTACGTATTAACGGTATCTTGGCGACAGTTGCGCCAATAAAGAGCACACGCGCCAACCGCAGCTACAGATTTGGCGCCAATCTACACTTAAAATTTTTGTTCCAAATAATAAAATATTTATGAAAAACTTCATTTAAAATCAAAATGCTTTCAAAATATTTTTATTCCAAATAATAAAGATTGGCGACACTTAAAACCCGCCAAGTCTGTACCGTTAATACGTAAGTACCTCTTTTTTTTATATGTTTGTATAAATGAATTATAATAATGCTAATATATGCATTGTAAGGTAGTAAGGGAATTAAAGTCCACATTAAAAAGTGTGTGCATTTAAATATGCAGCAATGCCAACTATTGCAGATTCTATGTAATAACTATGGGAAAATAATCAAAATTTTGATTAATTATAAATTTCAAAAAATTAATACTTCTATTGGAATTTTTAAAGGCATTTTTGTCTGACTTTTTCACCTTTTGCAATAAAAAAGACCTTCAGTGGTTTCAAGAAATATGATGTCAAAATTGCTGTATTACTAGATTTTATTATAATTTGCTGCTGCAGTTATGAATGTACATCCTTTGTTGATATGAATTTTGTGATAATGTTGATAAACATTTCAACTGGTAGGTAGTTGTGCTTGATTATCACTTGCGCTGCTAAAGCATAAATAATTGCTAAAAAATTTCCAAGATTCTACTAAAAAGTTTTATTTGAGGTTAACTTTTTCTGACTATGCACTGTCAATTTCTATAAAATCATTATCTTAATATAATTTATTATCAAAGTTAATTTTAGAATAGCTATATGTATTTGTATGTATTTCAAAATTGTTATTTTCTTTTAAAATTTCAATAATATTTTTTGATACTTGTGTAATAGCTCTCGCCTATTAAAAACTTTTTTTTTTTTATTTGTAAGAAAATGAAAAATAGTACTAAGTAATTTTATATGTATGGGCAAACCTAAATGGGCAGAAAGATGTAATAAAAGTAAAAATCAAGAATATATTTGAGATGAGAAAAGAAACTAAAATTTGAATTAGTCTTGTCTAAATTGCTATTTTAAATTTTTTAGCTAAATATTTGTGAACAAAATAATCCTTCATTTTTATCTTTCTTTTCACCATCAAAAAAAAAAAACTGGTTTAAGTTATTAAAAGAAAAACACCCATTATTTCAGTGTATAATTTTATAAAATAAAAAATAGTATATTTTTTAGTATGCAAATGAGTTTTTAAACATGATTGCTATCAGTGAAATTTAAAATATGGGAAATATTAGAAATTGAATAAACAAAACTGTAAAATGCATTGATGATAACTTAGCTCAGTTTGGTAAATTTTAATGAATTACTAAGTATTAATAAATTTTAATGTTTGGAATTTAAAAATCCATAATAGAAAAGTTTATTTTTAAAACAAATTATTATGTATACAATTTTAGAAATCTGTAACAAGTTATTTAATTTGCTATGGCACTTCAATAAAATCTTTTGTTCTATTTCAGTATAAATAATATTTGTAATTATTTATTTTTGATTTTGAATAGATGGGTTTTTACTAATGTTTTTTTTTTTCTTATATTTTAGCCTGAAGAAAATATTAATAATCCTGACTTTTGGAATTCATTCTTAAAGGATGTTGCAAAGGACTTTAACTTTGGTTCAAATTCCAGTGACAGTCATGAAATGGAATCAGTTTCTCATTATAGTGAGAGTTTATCACCACAGAGTGCTTCATCTGGTTGTGAACATTCTGATTCTTCCATTTTTATGGAAACTGTTTGTGTTGATAATGTTGGAAGAATTGAGCCTTGTATGGAAGCATATCCAGAGTCTCATGATTATGCTTTATGCAACCCAGATAATCATGTGTCTGAATCTTCTATTGATCTAGGTATTTTATAAAACATGCCATTTAAATATTTTATTTCATATAATTTTTAAATATGTAGTTTGTTTAATCAAATGTTGCTGTTATAACATATGGCTTTATTGGAAACCAATTCATTACAATAAGTATCGCACACAAAAAAGGAACTAGCAGAACAAAGTAAACATAAGTAAGACAATAATTGATGATAAGTCTGTGTCACACATCACAAAAAATCAAAGAGGGAGAAAATAAAGAGGTTAGACACTTTATTTTAGTCCATGAGGCTACTGGCTTCTCAATACAATTGTAAGACTTCTCCTTGGCGCTGAGCTTCCTATTTAGTCCTGGACATTTTAAAAGATGTTCGAATTCATTGTTTCAGTTTGATATATTGGGTAAGTGTTTGAGGCAAGGACAGCTATCCTATTTAGGCGTTCTGCAAGATAATCGTCTCTAGTTCTTAATCAAAAGTTGGCAACAGCATCTTTATGTGGTTTAATGTTAAAAATTTTCCACCTGTTTTGAATATTGCGCCATTTTTTGCCTTGAGATTTAATTATGAGATTATCTTTCAGTTTTTAAAAATTTCTGTATGAATATATTTTTTGAAAGATTCTGGCGAAACTTTTTTTTTTTTTTTCCCAATTTTCACATGGTTTCCTTTCTTTGCAAGCGAATCTGCTGATTTGTTACCTTTAATTTCCACATGGTTTTAATTCTTAAATATTTGATCAAAAGTATTGTAACATATTTGTTTAATGTGTTTTTTTTATAGTTCATTATCTTTTTTTTTTTTGTGAACACAACTGCTTGTTGACTTTTTATGGTTATCGTATGCATTATATTAGAAAGTGAAAATTTAATACCGACTGTGCATATCAGCATAAAATGAATCTGAAAGCTGTAAAAAATTATATTTTACAATTTATGAATTAGTGTCTGCTTTAATACATGTAGATTCTTTATACCTTTCAAAAAATATATTTCCAGAATTTAACATTGCCAAAATAAAGATATTTTTGTATCTATTTTTACATGTACATTTAAGAAGGATATTTTTTCACTTGAAAAATATTGCATCATATTTCCGTGTGAAGTCTCATATTTTACAATATTTGCTGATTATTCAGCTATTTAAATCAATATTACAATATATTTTTCAGATATTTTTGAATGAGACAGGCATAAAAAATGCACAAATATTTATAAATTTTATATAAATGAAGTAAAGATCTGTTTAGCAGTTAATACTGAGATAAAATTTATCATTAGTGTTCTTAAAAGTTGTTTAAAAAAAAGTTTCTGAAAAGTTGTAGATACAGTGTTCATGGCATTGCCAAGTAAAATTACTAAACAATTCTGTTCAGTTATAAAAAACAAGTATATATTTTGTATTTATTTTATTACATTTATCATTACTTTAAGATAAAATTTTTTAAGGACTAAAAGAAAAACTTTTAGCCCTTAAAATTATTTATATAATCATTTAGAAAATAAAATGCAAGATTTTTTCTAAAAATTCTTATTACTTTTTATTCAAGAAATTCTTGTATTCTAATATTCTTATTTTGTTTGAAAAAAATATTTTTTTTTCTAAATTTTAGCTTTTCTTAAAAAATATTTTTATATTATTTTCAAATAGTTTAACTATCAATTTGAAACAATTGATTTTCTAGACAAAATATGACATGTTTACTAAACTAAACAATGAATAGATTTAATAAATTATTTTTTATTATATATTTACTAATTAATAATAAAAATAGCAACTCTTTTCAACATCAAAATAAATTTAATGTTTTAATAAAAGATAATTTTTGTGTCAGTATATTTAAAAATATTTTAAAATGTAATAAAAAATAAGTAAAATATATTTTTATTTTTTGTTTTACATCTTGAAGCATTTTTAAGTATATTGATATAAAATTTCCTTTTATTAAAACATTAAATTTATTTTATTGTTGAAAGAGTTAATATTAACTTTGATAACTTTTGAAATGTTTACTTTTCATTAATTGAATTAAGTATTTAAATAATTTGCTTATAATACAGGTGCTGATATTGTAGTGATTACTTCTGAAATTCCTACTACTGAGGATTCTAACCATTCTACCATTTCAGTTCCTGAAAGTGTAATCTCTATTGATGTGCCTCAAGTGAGTATTGCTGTTAAAAAATTCTTTTAATGATGTGAACAAATAAAGGGAAAATGTTAAAACAAATGTTTTAACAAAAAATTTTTAACTTTATTCAAAAATTTTTGTCCGAATAAATTGCATATGTTGTCTTGTATGTATAGTTGTAATGAAAGTTTCAAATGTATAGACAACAATTGGTCTTTTATACATCAGTATAATATTAATTGTCATTTTTAAAGAGCCTGATTTATGTAAAATTTAATTAATATATTCTCCAGATGTTGTATTTCATTATTTGGAAGTCATCATATTTACTATTATATTTGAGGTATTGTTTAGATATATATAATACATGCGAAGAGCCACCCTAGTATATAAATTAACACACTCGAGTTTAATTCAAGAGTAGTGTGCATTGCAACAGGTATTCTGAAAGAGTATTCTTTATATCTTTAGTAATGACCAGTATATCATGTTTATTAGTTTAGACTGCCTTGGTCATTTGCATACTTGCCATTTCAGGTAGCATTAACACATTGAAATGATGTTCTCTAAATATATTAATAGATTTTTATGAGCCTGTACTAAAATGAAGTACTCATTTGGGGGAAGGGAAAAAACATTTAAAAAAATTACTTACCATTTAAATTTAAAAAATTTCTACAAATTTTTTGCAATATTTCTCATAAAAGCTTAATAGTTTGCTATAAAATGTATTTTCTTTATAGAGTAATTAATGTTTTTTAAAAAAATCTCATATATATTGTCTATTATATCTTAATAAACTCTTTTTATTTATTTAGAAATCTGTCAACAAAGGACGTAAAAAGAGAAGTTTAGAAGAAGATACTAGTTTCTTTGATTCAGTAAGCTTTAGGTTATTTTTAAGTAAGAATCAGTTAGTCCTTGTTTTGAGATTTTTCTCTTTAATTTTTATTTTTGTTTGAATTTTTGCATCATTATCAAACAGGAATTATTTATAAAATACAAAATTTAAATAGAAATATATATATATATATATAATTTTAGATTTTTTTCTTCGCTTTTTTTTTTTTTTTTTATATTTATTTTGCCATATGTCTTGATAATATTTAACCATTTAAATTCAGTAATTTTGAATATATTCTTAGTATTATTCAATGTTTGTTATAATTTAATAATTCAATATTTAATGATTATCATGAATTGATGTTGTTTTTTAGAAAATTTTATTATTGAAGTTTTAATTTTTTTCTCTTTTTTAATTTTAAATTTCTTTAAGGATTACTGAATATAAACAAAGCAGCAATGAAATAAAATAAATTAATAAAGCAATATCCAAATGCAACTCTATCATATTTTCAAAAAATTGTTTAATTAATTTCTAGAGTGATTCTCTAGAAATTAATTAAACAATTTTAAGTATGCAACTTTCTTTTAGAACTGCATCCAGACGAGAGAATGAGACAAACAATGTTTTCTTGCAAACAAGTTAGTTTCAGGGTGGACAGAACCCTCAGAGTGAATCAACTGTCTTGCTGCTCTCAATCATGAGTCGGTTTTTCTTGCACTGCAAAGGGATTTCTTGTGGAGGCCATTTTCAATTGGCTGTCATTCACAGGGAGAGATAAACATAACTTGTTTCTTAAGGGCAAATGGAGATACTAAGAATGAGAACTAGAAGAATGCTGGTTTCATTCTCTCATCTGGATATGGCTTACTGATAAACTTAATTATATAATTATTAATAGCTTTATAATTAAAACAAAGCATTAACATAATTAAAATTATATATGATGTTTTTATGCATTGTTTCTTTAATTAAAAATTATTTTTATGAATTCAAAATCAGATTCCAGACAATTTGCATTTAACTGAAGATGAAAAAAAGTTAATGAAAAAGGAAGGCTTACATATTCCAACTCATCTTCCTCTTACAAGAGTAAGTAACAACAATATCCTTCTTATCCATTTTTAAGATAGTTTTTTAACCCTTTTGCACTCAATTTTTTTCATTCATTATTACCAGCAACTCGAAGCTATTTTAGTAAAAGATCATTCACATGCAAGTTTGATATACGCATTATTTATATTGTTATTTGCATTGTCTCTGTAGCGGAGCCCTCGAGCTTGAAGACAAATTTTAAATGGCTCAACTCCGGGCCCTCGAGTGCAAAAGGGTTAAATATGATATTATAATTTAGTATCATTGATAATAAATAACTTTTATAAAAGAAATGCTTTAATTCTATATGATACTATATTTAAAATAGAAATAAGTTAATGAATATAAAAATTAAAAAATATTCATTGAATTTTTAAGCCAACTTAAGTCTTCTAAGTTAACTTAATTTTATAATTTGGTTCTATATGTATGACAAGAACTATTTCTAAATTAAATTAAATGAGCATACTTTGTCTTAATATATAAAAAAATATTCATTTAATTTTCGTATTGGATATTATTGTTTTTTACATTTCAGATTAATCTCCATCTCTCTTAAAATTAAAAAAATAAATTATCCTTCTAGAAAGTTTTTTTAGGAATACACATATAAATTAAATGTGTTTTGTTAATCTTATCTTTGATTAATTTATTTAGTATTCTTGATTGAAATCCATAATTTAATGTTAAGTTTTAATTTCAATTATAATAATGTTTTATTAAAATCTTGCAATACCATATATATATATTTTTTTAATTTCAGGCCCGAAGAAAGGGAACTTAAAAGAATTGAAGAAAATTAGAAATAAGGTTTGTATTTGTATACTAAAATTCAGTCAGTCAATATGATTTGTAGTAAAGGAGTAAAAATCAATCAATTTTATAATTAATTTTTGTAATTTCAATCATAAAAATTTATATATTTTTTAATGATATAATGAAATAAAAAATGGTATAAAGTGTCTACATTTTTACAGACTTTCTACATTACATTAAACTGAAATTGAAATTAATAGCTTCTCTAAAGTATGTAAGAAATGTACAAACTTTCTCTACTTATAAAATAAACATAACATTTAAAATAAACTATAAATTTTAAAAATTTATGAATTACTTTTATAGTCATAAAAAATAGCATAATCCTCTAACTCTGAGACATTTTCTTTAAATATCTTAATATATTTTCTTTATTTCTTAATAGATTCAATTTTTCATCAAAGCATTTGAATTTTGTTCTATACAATTAAGTTTAGTTAATTAATTGTTTGCCTCAAAAAAAAAAGAATCCTTTTATTTTTATAATGTGCTGTATTTTAAAATATATTGAAATAGTTTTTAAAAAATCCTTCTTGGTGGGAGAAAAGCTATATTTTTATTTATTAAATTTGAAAACTATTTTTGATTTTACTTTTGCTTTAAATATTTTTTTTGAGAATCTTAGCTTATTGAAAGGGATTATAAAAGTGCAGAAACATTTAAAATTGAATTTAATATTTTAAGTGCCATTGAAATAAGTATCCATTTAGGGATAGAGGGCTTATTCCTTTAACTTTCTTTTAATAATTGATGCTTTTATTTTTTTCTCCGAAATGATTTTAGCAATCAGCACAGGAAAGTCGAAAACGCAAGAAAGATTATGTTGAAGGACTAGAAAACAGGTAACCTTTTTGTAATTTTTTTAAAAAATTGCTCTTGCATTATTTTGTTAAATAAATAGCTTATAATACTTATTTAAAAATATTTTGAATAGATAAAAAAATTTAAATTGTGTTATGGTTGCTCAATATATTATAAAATATTTTATTTTTAGAGTCAAACTCTGTACTTCAGAAAATTTTAGACTGCAAAAGAAGGTTCAGTCACTAGAAAGCCAGCAAAAGTAAGCATTAATTAATATTAAGTAAGCATTAGTAATATTAAGTAAGCATTAGTAATATCAAGTAAGTCAGGAGTAAGTATTAATATCACTTTTTTAAATATTTCATTTTAAATTTAGCTGATTGCTTTAATATTTCAGATACCATTTCTGTAAAACCTGATATAAAATATAAAATGAATATGGTAAATTTAAATAAAATCATAATCTTTTAGTAATGAAATCATATGAGAAGCCATTGGTAAAAGTATACGAGATCTACTTTTATTTCAAATATATTATATGAACTTCTATAATATGAGTGAATATATTTTACATTTGTCTTTTTATTAAGACATTTGTAGTTGAAATGTAAATGCATATATGTATTAGGCAGTAGGAGAAAAACCTAATTTAAGATTTTAAATGAAATAAAATTCTTAATTAATGATAGAAAAGTTTGTATTTCATTAATAAATTTAAATTGAATCAAATTTTAAAATGAGTTCCATATCTTTTTGCTATTATAGTAATTACTCTGTAAACATCTTTATTAAGGAGTCACATTGAGTATAAGTAGATAATAAAAAAAATAATGTTGTGAGTGAATTGCGTTTTTTAAAAAGAGAATTGTTCTAATTAAAGAAATTAGGATTTAATTATAATATAATATAAAGAAGTTAGTATTAAATGATTTAAGGGTGGACATACAAGAGGTCAATGAAGGCCACATGCCGGTTTTGTATATATAATAAAGAGCCACACTCTAGTAGTTAAATGTACAAATTTAATTTTTAATAATATGATGACATACTCTACATAAGTTATAAATATTTTATAAAGTGCATATACATAAAATATAATTAAAAGAAAAGAAAATGCTACATTGTGTTAAGATTTTAATAATAAAAACAAAACCATATTAAATACATTTTCACAAAATATTAATTGAGATAAGATTATTAATTTAAAAAGATTAATAAGGTTCTGAAGTAATTAAAAAGTCATGGAAGACACAATTATACAGAACCACATTTGTGCACTGTTGATATGCCATTAAAAAAAATTGTGGTTCATTCATCCTAGCAATGATATATTATGTATTCATGAATATTTTTCTTAAATTTATATACTTCTGCATAAAATTTTGAAATATAATTGTAATATTCATCTAAATTTATTTATGTATTTTTTTAGGACATTACTTGATCAAATAAAATATCTTCAATCCTTAATTTCGAATTCAGGAAAGACAGCTCAAGCTAGCACATGCCTTTTGGTAATGTATTCTTTTTAATGCTTGAAAATTTTTAGTTGCATTCTTTTGAATTTTTACTCAATATAATAAGTTTGTAAACATATATTTATGAAGTATTCTAGTTTCTGCAATATTTTAATTTAAAACAAATGTATTATGCATGTCTTAAATTATTGCAAACAGGAGAAGTTTGCCTGGTTTTCACTCACAAATTATGAGTGGAATCTAAACCTAATTTAATTGTAATTATTAAATTAGAATTTATTTGCAAGAATAAATAAATAAAATATGCAAGTCTTAAAATTTTTTTTATAATTATGTGAATAGTTATTTTTGTACATTTTAATATTGATTTAGTGTATTTATTATTAAAATTTTTCTGTTGCTTATGATTTTTTAACATCAATTAAAATATAAAGTATTGATTGTATTTAAACTTACATAAATAAAATGTAATTATACAAATAATCTTTTAAAAGGTGTTATTTAATATTTTCTGTATAGAATATTTCTTACATAAATTGAGAGATCATTTTAAAAGGACAAGTCATAAATATAAATTGAATCAGAATATTTTTCTCATCCAATTGCAATGATTTTTATTGTGGTTGTTTCATCTCATTGGAACATTCATCTCATTGTATATCATCACATTATATGATTTTTATAGTTATAACAATGATTATTACAGTTGTTTATTGCATATATACAATATATAACCATAAACTTTTGTTTAAAAATTTTTGATAGAACATTCACATTTTTAAATAAGTTATTACTATTTTTATTACTTTTCCTTTTGGCACATATAATCCTTTTTTTTTTTTTTTTCTCTGATTATACAAATAATCATTTGAAAGATGTTATTAAATGTTTTTACATCTTTCATCTGATACTATCATTTATATTATTATTTTTTTTATTATTCATTTTTATAAATTTGCTATATGTTTTAAGTTGAGCTGAAAAATATTTATTTTTGTATTATTACAGGTTATTTATTTTTTTATTATTACAAATAATCATTTGAAAGATGTTATTAAATATTTTTACATCTTTCATCTGATGCTATCATTTATATTATTATTTTTTTATTATTCATTTTTATAAATTTGCTATATGTTTTAAGTTGAGCTGAAAAATATTTATTTTTGTATTATTACAGGTTATTTTTATATCATTTGCATTACTCCTGTTCCCAAGTCTTTTTCCAAATTTCCATGCAAAACTTACTACTCCTGCTAAGAATGAAATGTCCCCTACTGGTAAGTAATATTTTCTTAAAAAAATAAAGGATCATACTTTAAGTTTAACATTTATTTTAAAATGCTATAATAAAAAACATTTCAAGTATGATTCTTTTTTTTTTTTTTCAATAAATGATTAAGTGTTTGTTTTCATCAAATTTTTGGCAATTTTCATCTAAGCTGTGTCACCGGAGTGGTCTTTTGAGTTTAGGGAATAGCCAGAAGTCACAGGGTACTAAATCAGAAGGAAGCCGTGGTTGTGGAACGATATGGGTTTCTTTTTTTTGGCAAAAAAGTCACGAAGAATCAATGCAGTGTGAGCTGGTGCATTCTATGTTTTCGATACCAATCGAGGTTTGAGGTCCAAAAGGGAATTGAATTTCTAATATCATCAGCAAAGTCTCTAATTGTAAATCGACGGTTTGCAAGCACCAAATCTCTTAATTTTTTTGGACGTGAATTTCGTCGAGGTTGATGATTGACCAGAGAGCTCTTTGTCTTCAACGTATTCTTTGCCTTCTTGAACTGTTTATACTACTTCTAAACATTTCTTTCTGGTATAGGAATGTTCACAGAATACTTTATATAACATTCTATACGTTTCCGCAAACAAAATTTAATGCAAGTTCTTTGCTCAATTAATTCGGACATTTCAAAAATCGCTGGAATCTGTTTTAGCGTTTCACAAAGCCAAGCGTAACTCAACACACTGGACACAGTAGTATTCTAAATATTCATATGTATAAGCATCTAATTGCATATGCTTATTTTATTTTTGATGCAAAAATATTTTTGAGATTTAAATGTTGCTATTTGTATATTTACATTCAATTATACTGTTGTTACAATTTGACCATTAAATTAATCTTTACATTTTTTTTTTTTATAGGAACATCTCGAGTTTTGCTGTCTTCCCAAGATGCTGAATCTAATTCTGTTGAAACTAAACCAAGTACAGGAAACATCAACAGAAGCCAAGAATACATCATTGTCCCAAGAAAACAAGAATTCTATGAGGAGCCCCAGCCTCAGATGTTCCGGGGATTTGAAGAGGCCGATTTAAATTCCCCAAAACGGTATCGAGTAGCTTCGAAATACGAGCTACCACATCCTGAATTTCAGAAGGATGCAAGTTCCACTCTATTGCAAAATGAAAGCAGTTTTGTTGAGTTGCATGATACTGGGCACAATAGAAGTATTAAAGGTGTCCTTAAGTAGAATAGTTTGGTATTGTTATATTTATTCATGGCATGTGAAATATTTACATAATTTATATGTTTATCATTAGGGAGTCAAAAAAAAATGTTAATGAATTCTTACCTTTATTTTATTGTCACTTGTTATTTAGAGTTTATAATTTCATTGCACATTGCTTTAGTACAAGTTTGGCTTATTATTAAATGAATAATAATAAAAAAAAAACCTACATTTAAATGATTGTGTAAGCAACAATTTTTTTTTTTCATATCTGTACCTTTTATTTTCATAATATCATTTGGATATTATTGTCTCAAAATAGATAGTTAAAACTAGATTAAATGCTTAATGCATTTACACCTCTTTAAATTTTAGTAATTTTTATTGAATAAGAACTGTAATTTTTAATTGTTAAGGTTTTGAAATTAATATTTAATGCAATTAAATAATTAATTTCAATTATTAGTTGGAATCATAAAGATTCAAAATTATATTTAGTGTACAAAGAAATTGTTATATCACTTTTTAAAATGTTTGTTTTAAAAACATTTACTTATGTTCTTGTGAAATGAAAGCTGACATTTAGGTATTTCATTTGTATTTAATTTTTGCATTAGATACATTTCATGTTACACGTATTTTGATAGAAATTTTGTTGCCTTTGTACAATATTTTTAATAATTTGGTGTGTTTGGTTATGTTTTATTTCATAATTATGTCAATTTATGCTGTATTGAAAAAAAAAAAATTTTATGTTTGAGATATAGATTAGAAAAAAAAAGGTCTCTCCTAAAATCTATTTTAATATTGTAAAATTGTTCTATTTTTATGTCTGTATAATAATTCCTGTTACTGACTTTTATTGTTTATATACTCATTTACATTCATTGTTATTTCTTGGGTTTTTGCTTAAAGTTGCTACTCTTTACTATCTCTCATGTGATTATACTTAACTCATCAAGTTATATTTAATTATTATTGGCAGATCTAAAGGATTGTAATAATTTTATAGTATATTCAGATATTTTTTTGTAAAGATATTTGTATACAAAAAGGAAAAAAATTATTATTTCTGCTGTAAGAAATATGTTCAGAATTATCATTTTTTTAACATCTTTGCAAAATTTGAAATAAAAATATTTTATCTTTATTAGTTCTTTGTAATATTTGCAGTCATAATATTAATTTTTACATACATTGAATTCAATCTTATTTCTATCTAAAAAAATTAAAAATGTTTTTAACAGGAAATTTTTATGTAAAGTATATTTAACTAGTTTAATATACTAGTTAGTTTGAAATGTAAATATTTAGAATTATGTTTATGCCACTTTGAATATTTCTTAGACATTTGTTGAATCAAAATTTGCATGAAACTTCATCAGTAGAATAGCTTTGTTTTCTATGCAATGCATTGCTTATTAAAGTAATTAATTTTACTCGCATTTTTCTCTGAGATGTTACTGTTATTCATTCACAAATTTTTCACAGTTATATATTCTGCGAAATATTTTAATTGAAGTTATTTAATCAATTTATTTAAGTCTAAAATTTTCTATTGTTATGTTTTAATTGAATTATACATGATTGTTTCATTTTTCATATTTAGTTTTAAAGTTTTTTTATTAAAATAATTATTTGTTATTATTAGTTGATAAATTGGTTATTTGATCACAATGTAAATATTGGGATTATATGAATTATGCATTTGTTGGGAAGTTATTTTCAATCATTAATAATCAATATTTGGTGTGTCATATGATTATTTTTATTAATAAATTTGCTTCCTTAGCAGCAATATCTGTGTGATTTGTTATTAAAATTTTTAAATTCCATTATATAAATTAGCATTTAATTATTAACTAACATGTAAATTAGCAATATTTATATTTACAACTCAAACTATTAGAGAAATATAAACAGAGAATAAAAATTCACTCACATTTTTATTTTATATTATCAATTGTTTTTATATGATAAATTCTGATTTCAAAACTGAAAAATTTAGCTTTACTTGTGTTAAGCTAAATGAATAACTTTTTTAAAATTAAAATATATGCGTTGTCCTGCCTCATAACCTACAGGATGGAAATAATCTAAATGTATGATTTTGCAGTTGAAATGGATAAAACATTGCAGTATTTTATAAAAGTTATTAACTAACCAGATACAAAAAATAATATATTAGCTATCCGTATATTTATAGATAAATTGATTTGTTTTAGAACTTAAGTCAAGAATAATATTTGCAATACTACTGTTAATACTCATTTTCTGCGATTTGATGATAATCTATGTATTCTGGCTTTTGACAGGTGGTCACATTAATGTGACTGGACTGTGTATAAAGGACTTTCTGGAATATAGTGAAAAAAAAGTAGGAATTGAATTTTTTTTTTTATATTACTGTCAATGTCTTTAGTGCTTGTTTTTGTCGTTCTTTACAGTTTTGGGCTGCTCGTCGACTAATAACCAAAAGTCTTAGGCGGCATAGGATACAAAAAGTTTATTATTATTAAAAATATTTTCCATAATTAACAATTTCCATAAATTATTCACAATGTGTGTGTTTTCTCTTGCATTTCTTTCAAGAAATAGCAAATCACTCCATCAATTTCTGACTCTCCATTCTTTTTTTTTTTTCCTGAGCCGTTAATTAACAGGAATACTTGTAGTGGGAAATAAATCATTCCTCTCAGATACTACATGTATAAAACAAGAAATAAAATAAAAAAAAAAAAAATTTTAAAGTCGATTCCTACTTCACTATATTGCAAAAAATGTTCTTTATAAATAAAGTTGAAATTTTCCTCTTACATCTGGCTCCATTTATTGGTATAATCTATTGGTTCTTTATAAATACTTTCCATTCATTTTTAAGTTTATCTGGCGCCATCTGTTGGCAGATATATGCAACTTAAATCTAAAAAAAAAACCTAAAATTAAATTAAATTTAATTCCTGAATTAATAGTTGAAAAAAAACTGTGTTAACATCCAGTGTCATCCCCTACAAATTTAAAAAAAATGTATTTGAACTCGAGTGGATGAATAAAAAGTATTTTATGAATGATTGAAAATTTGAACAAGATATATAGAGGGAGAGTGCCAGCTAATAGAAGGAATTGAAAAATGATTGATCGTCGTTGGTCAACCAATCACTAGCTTAGTGACCATATTATTCTAAACAGTTACGGATCTATCAGGTGACTTGATTTTTGCTTTATAAAACAAGCTACACTGCAAAATCGATTTTTTTTCTTCAATTACCGATTCTTAAACAGAAAGTTTTTTTTGTCTACTCATAATAGGAATATATTCCAGGAATCAGAATACTAGAAGCATCCAAACATCCATCGATTAAAAATAACATGATTTGCTGATGTGATTAATCCTCAGTGGCCAGCAGTGCGGGACGGACACCCGATGAATGGCCTACTCATGGATGGAGGGAAAGGGAGGGCAGTTTCTATCATGATGATTGAAGTCGGACTTGGCTCCGTGTCTTTGAAGATGGAGGGCAGTGCCTTCTTGAAGGGCTTTAAGGAGGAACTACCCCACATTTGCGTATCGTATGGGAAAACCCGAAAAACACCCACCAGGCAGTCCGATAAAGGAAGCAAGATGCTGAAAAACACAAAAGCGATCGAGTGTTCTCGTGGCGGCGCACGTTGCCCCTGAGCCACGAGTCGGGCTTACATAATTTAATATACTGAAGGTAACGTATTCATTGGTAAAGATATTCTTTAATTAATTTCTTTGTTTAATTATTTTAATTCTTTAATTAGTTTTTTATAAGTATTTCCTTTTAATTTTATTAATTTCTTTTAGATTTTACGGATTTCCTGGACACCCTGCTATTCTACATTTTGTATAAATGTTTTTTTTTTTTTTCTTTGTCTGCCAATGTAGTGCCTTTTGATATTTGCGTTTATCTAATCATTTCCGAATTTTTAAAATGATTAGATATTCGATTCAGAAATTTTTCGAATCTTGAAAAATTTCTTCCTTTATTCTTTTTATTTTTATTTATTTATTTTTTTTTGTGAGTGTTTTTCTTTTTTGAGAGATCTGGATCAAGGCAATCTTTCGTAGAAAGGATTTTTGTACTATGAAAGCTATAATGGTTTTGTTATACAATTTGCATGTAGAGAATACAATTAGGCATAATGGTTGTGCTTCAAGTTCTTTAATTATCATTTTTATTGGGGGAGGGGGAGGCTTTATATTGTGTTCTTTATGTACACAGGATGTAGCGTAAATTCCGCTCTCTGCCATTATTTCGGTACCCGGCCTTCCCGACAATCGTAGTTAAATATGCTTCCAATAACAAAAATGTTTTAAATGCTGTAAACAGGATTGTTATGAAGTTTTCGTCCTCCATTGAAGGGTTGGTTATAAAAATAATTAAAATAAATATGAGATTGAAATCATAAACGACGAAATCTCCTTTCAGAAGTTTTTAAGTTCTGGCCTTTGATACCGCAGGCTTCAGGTTCGAATCCTGGCTGTGGCATGGGGGATTGTGAGTGGTACCACTTTACTGTAGATCATTTATGGTCGAGGATATTGTTATTAAAGATTTGGTTTATTGCTCTACGGTCATTTTGTGCACATTTTTAGGTTAATTAGACCGGGGCTACAGTTTAGCGTGGATTCCGAACCACTCACAATCACTTATGCCACAGCCAGGATTCGAACCTGAAGCCTATGATAACAAAAGCCAGAGCGTTAGCCAATTCCCCATCAGGCTGCCCGTTGAAGAAGAAGAAGAAGAAGAATATTTAACTGCTTATTTAACTGATTTTTATAGAAATTTGCAATGATTTCTCGTACACCACAAAGTATCACACGAGGCTTACAGAAGCAAGCAATAAACAAGTCAATAATGCTAAAACATCGATACATTTAACTCAAATGTAATTACAAAAGAGAAATAAAATTAAAAAAAGAAGAAAAGAGATTTAAGAAACATCAAAATAAGAATTGATAAAATTAACAAAAGACTAAAAAAAAAAAAGGAGGCTTTCTTTTAAGAAAAGTTTGAATTTTTTTAGCGTCTGTTCTTTTCTTAACATTTTTCTGAGATTTTCCAGCCCTGAAACAGCTAAAAAGTATGTACTTAATATTGTGCAGTACACCCACATTACAATAACAAATATAAACTGAGCATAGATTAAATGTGTTTAAGGAGAAATTAAAATTGTCGTGCCCAGTCTTATAAATAAAGTATTGTTTGCATAAAATACAATGCAAAATAGTAGAGAAAATAAATAAAAGTAGCCAATTTTCATAATACGAATTCATGAACGGATTTCTTCTTCATTGGGGCAACAGCCCCATAGTGGGCCTGTAGATTTTGAGACAGGAGATGTTTTCTTTTTGACGGGGTAGAGTTGTCAGCCATACGCCCAACGCTCTACAGTCATGTTAGACAGGGACCTACGGTATAAAGTGGATTCCGAACCACTACAAACATCCATTGCACCGCCGGGACTCGAACCCAAAGCCTGTGGCACGTGTGGTCGCCAGACACTCGGTCATCAGGCCACTCATTTAAAGATATAAAATTAAAAAAAATCCTTTGAATTAATTTCGAGTGTTAATTTGGAATTCAGGGTGCATTAAAAAGTTGCTGTTGCTGAGATGCAATAGTAATATGCTATTGCGTATATAATGTTGCTATAGCAATATTGTTATAAGAAATATATGATTTAATTGCCGCTCTACGATCAGATCATGAATGTTTGTAGTGGTTCAAAATTACCTTTAAACCGCATGTTTGGTTTGGTTTGCCGCTCCACAGTCATTTTGTGCACACTTTAGGTTAATTAGACCGGACCTACAGTTTAACGTGGATTTCGAACCACTCGCAAACATCCATGCCACCCCCAAGATTCGAACCTGAAGCCTGTGGTTATAAACTTTCGGAGTGGGCCTGAATGGTCGAGTGGCTAGCGCTTTGGCGCTCGGTACCACAGGTTTCGGGTTCGAGTTCTGGTGATGCCATGGATGTTTGTAGTGGTTCGGAATCCACTTTAAACCGTAGGTCCCGGTCTCATATGACTGTAAGAGCGTCAAGGAGCAAAAGTCAGACTTCTGTCTACGAGTGTTTCTTCACAACAGAAGCTGCCCCTTTCTCTCCATCCATGAGTAGATCACTCATGGGATGTCCGTCCCACACTGCATTGCAGGACATTGAGGGTTAGTCACAACAACTTTCGGAGTTGAATATATTTTATATTATCCAATCAAAAATTTTTCTTTTCTTACAATGTTAACCTACTCGTTTACGTTCACAATCATTAATAATATTCATACCTACAACCACATATTTTGAGGAGGGGGAGTTGATTATGTAACAATTACTTTTAACAATTCTAAATCATGACTTTGATGGTTCTTTACTCTTGGAAAGTTGTAGATTTTTAGAAGAAAATTATTATGAAGGATTCTTGTTTACTTTTAAAATTGTAAAGGAATGTGCGATTGTCTTCATATTTCCTTTGTTTATTTCAGGCGGTATGCAAATAAGGGGAAATTATTTTTAAGGGGACCTCTTGGAAGATATGTTATCGATAAAAAAAAATTTCTATCTTCCAATTTGGACAATAAAATACCTTATTGAATGGTAATGAAGGTTGACTGCAGATAGCCCCATCTTGAAAAGACAAAACACTCAATTTGCATTTTACCATCTTACTTACTTATCATTTGATAGCACTTATCATATAAAACTAACATAAACTTCGTGAAGACTCGGATCTAAATATTTATGGGAGGAAGTTCAATGCTAGTTTCAATTACACTATTGAAAAGGGAAAGTCACCATGTTAAAAAATCATCGTAATTCTAGAATGATTGGCACGATAAACTACTTCAAGTGCATGGTCGAAAGTTTTGATGGATTGATCACATAATGAACTCCTTTAATGGTGCGTGATCAGATACCATATAAAAAGAGAGGATTATGCGCCACTGGTTATCTTCAATTGCATGCGTTGGCCAACAGAAGACAATTTGAAAATGCAGCTCCTGGGTTGAGTTGAAATTTTGTTCAGTTTGATTTTTAAGTTTGCATTTTCACATTGTAAAAAAATAGGGATTCTTATGTTGGAGGTGGGGCCTGATGACAAGTGGCTAGTGCTCTGGTGCTCGGTACTACAGGCTTCAGGTTCGAGTTCCGGAGGTGCCATGGATGTTTGTAGTGGTTCTAGTAGTTTGTAGTATTTCCACCTTAAACCGTAACAACTATTGTTTAACAAAATGGAGATTCTTACGTTGGAGGTGGGGTCTGATGGCTAGCGCTCTGATGGTCGATACCACAGGTTTCGGGTTCGAGTCCCGGCGGTGCCGTGGATGTTTGTAGTGGTTCGGATTCCACTTTAAATCCTAGGTACCGGTATAATATGACAGCAGAGCATAGAGCTGAAAATCCTATCCCGTAAAATGAAAACATCTCCTGTCTCGAAATCAGCCAGTAGGTAGACGGCTTCGTCCCACCAAGGGGCTATTGCGCCACTGATGATTTATGTAGCTAACGATAAGTTTAATTTCTATAGAAAAAAAAAACCACGTCAATTTCTTTAAAAAACTCGTACTTTAAAAAAGTACTCGTAAAAACTTTAAAACGTAGGCCCGGTCTAATAATATTGCAGAGAGGTGCGGGGATAGTGGTACTCCGCGTCCGTAGCTACACGCACACGCATTATTTTCAACCTACACGCACCCCCGGGTAGTGCTGAGAGTAACAGCGGTGCAGCCCTTGCTTCGGGCATAAAGATTACCTGTCTGTATTGCCAGCTGCATTAGAACAACGACATTACTTTGGAGGGAGCGGCCAATTGACGGCCGCCAAGAAAGCCGATGGGTAATTTGCACATTTTTTACTAGATCGTTCTGATGCTTCGTTTGTTCTAATTTTTTTTTGCACGAATTTTGTACCCATCTACTCCAAGTAAGTGTTAATTAGTGTTAAATAACTAATGAATTAATTAGTAATAATTTAGTAATGGATTCTTCTTCAATGGCGCAACAGCTCCATGGTGGATCAAGGCCGTCTGCCTACTGGCAGATTCAGAAACATGAGATGCTTTCTTTTTATTTGGTAGGGATGTCAGCCCTCAGTCATATATGCGGGGGCCTACAATTTCGCTGTCTGATGGCAAATTGGCTAGAGCTCTGCCTTTGTACCACACACTTCATGCTCGAATCCTGGGGGGATGGTATGGATGTTTGTTTGTTAGTTTGGATTTTTGTAGAGCATGGATGTTTGTTAGTAGTGCGGTTTAAAAGTAATTCCGAACCACTGCAAAAAAAAAACAATGGCACAGCCGAGACTTGAACCCGAAAAACCTATGACACCGGGCGCTATTCACTCGGCCATCCTTCTCCTATTAATGAATTAATAACAATTAATTAGATATTCTGGAAGCCATATTGTTTATTTTTTAGAGTAGATAGCGTTATCGTCTTTACTTTACTTTCATTTTTTTATGTACATGTGCTTGTACATATATTTGTATATTTATTTCTTCTTCTTCATTGACGCAACAGCCCCGTGGTGGCCAATGTCGTCTGCCTACTATCAGGTTCTGAAACAGGAGATCATTTTTCGCGGGGTAGACTTATCAGTCCTACACCCAACGCTCTACAATCATATTATACCTGGGGTCTGATGGCCGAGTGATTAGCGCTCTGGCGTTCGATACCACATGTTTCGGATTCGAGTCCCGGTGGTGCCATGTAGTAGTAGTAGAAGTCCTATTAGACCAGTGCCTACGGCTTAAAGTGGATGGCGAACAACTATAGACAGGCATGGCACCGCTAGGGCTCGAACCAGAAATAATGTTTTTAACGATTTTCTTTCTCAGTTTTCATATTTGTAACAATAAGTACAAAATTCAAGGAAAACTACGAATTTTGGAATTCACTTTGAACTGAATCGAACTTTCAGTTTAAACCGTTCACTGACACGAATACTTTGTTGGTTTGAAATGCAAAGAGATATCGAAACGAAAGATCCTATGTCTTTAACAGACATGGACGCAGGGCCAGATTTTCCTATAGCTAACTAGGCTTCAGCCTAGGGCCTCAAGATCAAGAGGGCCAACATTCAAATTGTTAGCAAAATTAGAATTACAATATTCTAAAAAAAAAAAAGGAAACACTAAAACACTGAATCGAAAAGAAGGAGAAATTCTACACATATGATTGATAAACAAACAAAAAAAATGTATTGGTTATATACATTTTTATGTTTGTATGGTGTTATACATTACAGATAGAAAACATGATAATTTTTATTGCATATTTTATTTTCGTAGTCAAAGATTTTTATTATTTGACTTTTGCTTCTTTGTAAATGCTGTGTGTTATGTTTGATGAGTTATTGTTACAAGTACTATATAGGGTGCTGAGAATAAATGTCCAAATAAGTGTTCTCGACTATTTTTTTAATTTATTAACGGTGCCACATTTTTTATAAAGATTAGTACCCATCACAACATGTTTCATTCAAATATCGATATATATCACATTAGTGATGTATTTTATTATCTCTCATGTAATTTACAAACTTAAAAACGGAGGTGATAGGGGCCTCATAAGTGGGATAGCCTAGGGCCTCTTTTCATCTAAATCCGGCCCTGCATGGATGTGATACGTTCTTTGATCGTTATTATGTCCTTCAACTGGTAAGGAGGAAATGCATATGCAGTGTAGCTTGCCTCCCCTTCTGTATGGGCTTGGAACATTGAATTTTCCACACATCTGCCCGAATAATGGCAAATAATTGCGGCTCAAATTCTTTGGCATTTTAGAACAACATCTTAAAAGCCAATTTAAGAGCCTCGCTTTTATGCCATAAATGATATTTTTAACCCAGTAAAAGTAAAGTATAGTAAATAACATTTATAATAATACTAATATATTTTAATTATGATTTATAATAATTAGTATTGTAGATAACATTTATAATATATTGATAACATCAAAGCTAACATAAAATCCTGTTTTATACAAGAAGCGTAGAATATGCTTCTTTGTTTTTACGTATACAACGTATCGACGAAAACATCGATAATCATATTTTATAGATAACATTTAGAATATGACATAAATATGCATAAATAAAGAATATGCTTCTTTGTTTTTATGTAAATGTATACAACATTTCTGTTTTACTATAATTTTATGTAAAACAATGATAATCATATTTTACTGATAAAATTTATAATATAATATTAAACATAACTTAAAATCCCATTTTATACAATATACTTCTTTGTTTTTATGTAAATGTGTGCAATGTTTCTGTTTTACTATAAATTTATGTAAAACATTAGTAAACATATTTTATTGGTAACAATTACGATATATTGATGACATATATATATGTTATCAGAATAAATCTATATAAAACATTGATAATCATATTTTATTGATATTTATAATATATTTATAACATTAAACATAACATAAAAGCCCGTTTTATACAAGAAGCGTAGGATATGCTTCTTTGTTTTTTATGTAAACGTATACAAGCTTTCTGTTTTACTATAAGTTTATGTAAAACATTGATAATCATATTTTATAGATAACATTTATAACATGACATAAAAGAGCCAAATAAACATTCCGGCCGTCAAATTTATCAGCATTGCTCGTCGAAAATACACAATGCACCATCCCCCGATCACTCCAAATTGCATTTAAAAATTGTAATAACTTAAAAAATTGTAGAATAAAAATTAATTCCTTTTTTTTTTTTCCAGGTGTTTCACAGCTCTATTTGTCATTTCATCTTTCTCTTGTTTTACCTTAGTAAGTATATTTAAAACTATGCTTTTTAAAAACATTCCAAAAAAAAACATTATCTCGAACCATGGATACAAAAATTGACATTGTTGATTTTACCAAGTAAAATTAGTACAGTAGAACCTCTTTAAGTCGAACCTCGATAAGTCGAAAACCTCCACAACTCGAAAATTTTTTTTTTTGTTCCCTTCCCTTCAAGCCCCAAAACCTCCATTTTTTTCGAAATTTCAACCCTCTATAAGTCGAAATAATTAGTCAATCCTCACAAGCCATTTTGGTATATATTTTCCCTCCGTAACTCGAAAAAAAAAAACTGGACCTCTGTATCTCGAACATTAGCAATGTTTGATTTTACAACCTCATTTGAAACTAATTACCCCGTAGCTTGAAGAAAAATAAGTTACCGACTTTCAAGGATTTGCCGACAATACACGTCATTGTTTCTTAGAAAACAATGTATGAGTATATAGTGAATAGAATTATTTTGCTTTTTATTGTAGTACATAATATAACTTTTAAGTTTGCGAATAAACATGTTTATAACCTATGTAACTTGAATTTTTATTTATTTTACCTCTCCAACTCAACTGGCCCCACTGTTGCCTATGCATGCCGTAAAAGGCGACTGAAATTTGTACTCAGTGCCGCGGGTATAACTGAGTGGGGTAAAGTCAATCTTCACATGTTTAACACATGTATTCATAGATTTGGTTGAAATGTTTGCTGTCGACCATGTGGAATAAGAAACCACATCAACGGATCCTGATGATATTATCACATGATATTAAAATTTTAACCAAACCTATTGATATTGTGTTCTTAAACATTCTGGTAATATGACATTAGGACACAAACTAACAATATATATTCTATTCCTGTTGTGCATAACATAAGAAAGACGAGTTCATTTGATTTTAGAAGATAGAATATTTGATTAATATATAACGTATGTGACATTATTTTTCGTTTGATGATATTTTTACTGAAGCCTCATGAGTACTGAAGATATAACCCTCTCATTTAACACGTTATTCTTAAAATTCATTTTTCATTTTCTAAAAAGTATGGAATTTGCGTAAATTGACAATTATTTTATTGCATTTCAGCTGAGGAAAACGAGGCAGTTTGTAGATCTCGGTGTGGTAAGGGTTGCTGCCCTCATGCCGAAGGTGTCTGCTGTGGAGATGGTCGCAGTTGCTGCAAACATGACCAGACATGCTTGCCTCACCTAGATACATGTATCGGCTTGAAGCCTACCCAATATGGCAACGTCACGTTGTATTCTGAAAAGGCTACACCTATTGGAGGAGTATTTTGTCCAGAAGGAACGACTTCTTGCGAAGGAGGTTGCTGTCCATATGCCAACGCTGTTTGCTGTAATGATGGCTATTGTTGCCCGGAAGGGTCCAAGTATACTCTCACATCATGCGTAAAGGACGGCATTGAAAATGTCGCTCTGAAGAAGTCCATGGCCACTCGAGATCCGGAGAACAATCTTATGGGTCTGAAATTGAAAGATCTTGGCATCCAGGTATGTCCGGACAAATTGCATTTGTGTCCCGGTAACGCTGATTGCTGTGAAAGGGAAGGCGGCAAATGGGGATGCTGTCCGAAAGACACTAATCTTCGAGGTATGTCTAAATATATACATTATCATCATAAAAATATAATATAGGTACGTATATATTAAAAAATTCGAATGTTTAATTTTATTAGTTGAAGGTCTTTTGATGAGTTGATTGTGTTTTTGAAAAACAAGTTTATTATAATCAAATAGATTCTTCGTAGAGTTACTATGACTTAATTTTTGCTCATCAGAGTGGGAAAAATGGAGTGGCTATCAGTCATATGGATTCTACTTAGAGCTATTGTGACTTAATTTTGTTCAAAAAAATGAATAGCTGCTATTAAGCAGATTCTACTTACAGTTACCATGACTTAATTTTGTTCATCAGAGTGGGAAAAGTTCAGAAAGTTTAGAGTTCCAAGAAGTAGCTGCCAATTAAGCAGATTCTACTTAGAGTTCCCATGACTTAATTTGGTTCATCAGAGTGGGAAAATTGGAATAGCTGCCATCTTTCATCTTCACGAAACACTAAATTCATAATTTTAAATTCCACGAATAAGTAATGTAATGCATTTGTGAAATAATAATGAGAGAAATGAATGAATCATTTTAGTGCAACAAAATTACAAGGGCTTATTTAATCCCAACAGTATATTAAAGGTTATTCAATTATAAAAAAAAATCATGAAAATTAGGTTAATTATTGCAAAATAATTGAAGTATTTAACTAATTAATTTATTCTTTTCTGTTTGTTTAAAATAATTTCGTGTTTTTTTTTTTTTTTATTTCAATAACATTAATGCTAGAAAGAGTATTGTTTTTTTTGTCCAATCTAGATCAATACCGAGATTTATTGGCTGTGGTAAATGAAAATGTTCTAGCGTAAATAACAAATACTTACATAAGCTTAGTTTATACATATTTACACAGTTTAATCGTTAAAAATGCAATTTTTTAACGTTAATGTAATCTTCAACTAAAAATGAGTTGAAAATTAACAAAAATTGAGCAGATTGTTAACAAGCTATAGCCTTATTTGTTTATCTGCTTAGCAATTGGGTTCTAAGTAAGGTTAATATAAATGGAACAAAAAGGGAGGTTTGGTTTGTCGATCTACTGTCATTTATTGTAATTAGACCGGGACCTAAAGTTTAAAGTGAATTCGAATCACTGTCAAACATCCTTGCCACAGTCAGGACTCTGTAAAGCCTATGGTACTACAGGCTAGAGTGTTAAATAGTTGGCCATCAGGCCACTACAAAAGGAAGCCATTAAAATGATATGACGTATTTCACGAGTCGTATTAGAGTCTAATACATTTCTTGAATTTAGTATAAAAGCGTCGGGGCCTGATGGGCGAGTGGCTAGTGCTATGGCGCCAAGTTTAGGGTTCGAGTCCCTGTGGTATCATGGATGTTATAAGTGACTCGAAATCCACTTTAAGTAGGTCCCGGTCTCATATGACCATAGAAAGACCCACAGAGCCCAATCAGACTTCTCACCCACATCATTCCCAAACTGTACAGGCGCAACTCAGCTCTAGGCACAATGATGTGGTGTAGTGTAAAAGAGTCATTCGAATTTTTCAGAATCTCGTGTTTGTTTTATTAATAATAAAGCATAAAAAATTACCAATAATGTCCACGGTTTTCTGCAGACCTGAGGTTAACGCCAGTTCAAATAGAGGATTCATACACACTCCAAAAAATATATAAACAAAACAAAATAAAAAATATTTCCAAAAATTGACAGTAGAGGGAAGTATGGCTTTAAAACTTGTAATGGAAATGCCAATTAATTATATTGACGAAACGGAAATGGCATATTATTTTTATTGGGAATTTTGGGCCACATTTTTGTGAACCAGGTATTACATTACAATCCTTTCTTCTCTACAGCCGAACGTAATATGTTCCTCCAGCCAATGATAATTTTTTTTTTTTTGGTATTTGAAACTCCACCTCTCTCAGTTATTAAAATTATATATCAGTAAAATTCGCATAATATCTTCTTCATAAAATATATCTTCACATAAAAGCTTTGGTTTATATGAGGATATTTCATGCGATATAGGTTCTGAACTCTTATCTCGCTGAAAACACGCTCTTTACTTATAATGGCTTCCCGGCATGCCAAAAAACATCAATATTTGGCATACTGTGAAACTATCATCAATTATTTGGAAAAATCATGATTGGGATCAATCGTCAATTACTATTTGGATGAATCGTGAATTGTATCACTCATCAATTATTTGGATGAATTGTGATTAGTATTCATCATCAATTGTTTGGATGAATCATGATTTGGATCATCAATGTTTGAATGAGTCATGATTTGTAAATCACATCATTTGGAATTACATACTTTAAACGCATTAAATACCCTTGTATATTCTCTTCATTCATTCAACATAGATGAATTTTTGTAATGAATATTAATTTATTACAAAAGGTTTAGTTCCAAGTTTGGGTTGTCAATTATTAAAATAAATCTATTTCTCTCACCCTTTTATTACAATTTAATATACAGTAGAACCTCTTTAAGTCGAACCTCGATAAGTCGAAAACCTCCACAACTCGAAACAAATTTTTGTTCCCTTCCCTTCAAGCCCCAAAACTTCCATTACTCGAAATTTCAACCCTCTATATTTCAAAATAATTAGTCAATTCTCACAAGCCATTTTGGTATATATTTTCCGTTACTCGAAAAAAAAAAAAAATTGGACCTCTGTATTTCGAACATTAGCAATGTTTGATTTTACAGCCTTTACAACTCGATCATTTGAAATTAATTACCTCTATAGCTAGAAAAAAATAAGTTACCGACTTTAAGGATTTGCCGACAATGAACGTCATTGTTTCTTTTACAGTAAATAGAATAATCAATTCTATGAAATATTCTTATTATAATTTTTATTATTGCTATTGATTTCATTTGAACTGTAGCTAAGCAAATCTTTTGTTGTCGATTGCAAAAATATCAAAAGTAGTTTTGGTTTTTTAATACATAATATTTTTAATTTTAAGGTTGTTTCGGAATTATTTTGATTTTTTATTGTAGTACATAATATAACTTTCAAGTTGCAAATAAACATGTTTATTATCTCTGTAACTTGAATTTTTATTTATTTTTACCACTCTAACTCAAAATAAGTTAGAAATAATTTAAACCTCTAGAAGTCGAATATTTTTCTTACAATATTCGCGTAAGTCAAAATCCTCCAAAAGTCGAAAACTCTGTGACTCGAATTATTTGGCGTCTCCTTGAAGTTCGACTTATAGAGGTTCTACTGTATTAGTAAACAGCAGATTTTCATGCAGTAATAATGTGTCGCATTGAATGTTATAGGTGAATGTTGCTGCCAATTGGGAATTTGGTGGTGCTGCACTGACCTCGCGCCAAAAATGCCATTGGTGGGGATGCTGGTGGACATAAGTTACGCCATTCATCGCAGTGAAAGAATTCACAGATAAACACTGATATAATTTCCAGGAATTTTCCTTCTTTCTATCAATTTTATGTTAATTATTTTCAGATTTAATTGTATTTTAATATTCAATAAAATTTACGAAATCTACTCTTGTTTTTGCATTCCGTTTTTTAAAAATTAAAACACATTCTGTACATTACAGTGCACTATACAACAGATCAAATCCAGTAACTAATTAAGTATTTTAAACTACATATAAAATAATATCTAAATAAATTTAAATTTAGTAATTATTTATATACAAGAACATTTCGTGACAATTTTTTATACGAAACATCGTTAGGTATATTGAAACAATATACAGTGCATTCTGTCATTATGATTACCAATTCATAGAAATGGCAGCACACAATAATTTTAGTTCACATTATGTACAGTGCACTATAGAACTAATCAAATCCAGTAACTAATTAAGTATTTTAAACTACGTATAAAATAAGATTTAAATAACTTAAAATTTAATAAATATTTACTTATATACAAGGAATTTTCGTAACGTTTTTTTATACGTAACACCGTTTGGTAAGGAAGCATATTGAAACGATATACAGCGTATTCTGTCATTATAATAACAAATTCGTAGAAATGACAGTACTCATTAATTTTAGTTCTTCCTTTTCTGTAATCGCAACTGCAGTATAATCTGTACAGTATACATTAAACATCACCGACTGTTTCACCTTATAACCTACGAATGCGGATACGGAAGTACCTGTTACGGAGTTCCTGTGAGGTAAATATATCGCTAAAACCTTCACATTATTAAAAATTACATTTATGCGTTACATTTCTATAAAGATAGGTAAAAATTGTAAGCTTTAAAAAAATGAATAAAAGATTAAAAAAAAATTAAACTAAAATAATAAAAATAATTAATTTAAATTAAATTAGACAGGTACAATTAGGAGTCCGAATCTCGTATCCAAAAAAATTAAAAACGCGAGATCGTTGTTGAACAAGTTGGAGATAAAAGGTAGATGGTGTGGCCGTAATGATTGAGAAATTGAACAGTAGATGCGCCATGAGAACTCCAATCTAATTTCGAAGTTTGATCTTGCGTAATTCTCTTGAATTATGGTAGGTAGAGCATTTGTGGAATGTGAGAGTTACATAATTCTGAAATTGATTTAACTGTGTATAAATTCGTAGATGTCCATACATGAAAATTGTGAGTACTAAAAAATGTCTTCAGTAAGGTACATTTGTCCATAGATAAGATGTGCCCTAAACTTCTGTTGCATTGCAATCTGTTGAAAAACAAGTGTGTAAGTAAGTGTTTCTTGATAATTGTATAGTCATTCGTTTTGTACTATTCGTCAAACCATCTCACAGTGGTGCAAAGCACCATGTTTTCTGACAAATAATCAGCTTAAAACCAATTTTCCCTTAAAATTATTTCTTAAATAATTTAAAGGTTGACAGATTCAAATTTAACAGTTTGAAAGCTCTAAAAGAACTGTTTATTTCTCAGATTTTCATAAAGTGTATAAGACGGCATTATGGTTGTATGAGGTTTTATTTTCTTCAAATGTATATTTTTACGAGTTTTTTAATAAAGAAAAATAACATATTATTTTAAAATAAATAATAAAAATATATAATTTTTAGCAGGAATGTATATTCCTAAGAATATTGTACATCTTATAATTATATTATTGAAATTATATTTCAAATGTTTTGTTGTGGTAAAATGCAATTGTCATTTACTAAAAAGAAATATTAATAATTTATTAAATTGTAAATTCAGTACTACTTCCAAAATATATATCAAGTGACAATATTCTCTTTGTCAAAGAAAATCTTAAAACCTCCAAAAGAAAATTTCTTGACAAACAAATGCATATAGAAAAGTCTATATTCTCAAAAATTGCTAGCAAATGTATTGCTTAAAAAAAAAAAACGATTCATGAAAGAAAGGCAAGGAATAGATTTACGGCAAAGCATTACAACTTTGAATGTATGTTCCAATTATATGGATTAATGGATGACATAAGCAACAGACCATCAAACTCTTTTTTTTTTTAATTAATTCCCCAATCCAAATAATTATTATCATGGGAAAAATTTTAAATCCTTTACAACTAGCAGAATGTAGGGGAAAAAAAAAACAACAAAAAAAAAAAACACCTCACTATGTGAAGATTTCAGTGGTGAAAAATCTGTGCCAAACTGCTTCAAAATCCATGACTTGGTACAACAGCAAATTTCGCATTTCTGCGCCAAAAATGAGATATTTCCTTCATTTTGATTTAGTAAACCAGAAAAATAGCCTAATATAAATGAGCTTATCTTCTAAGATATTTATTAGAGGGGGTAAGAATTGACCAATGTTATAAGAATTTTGTTTTTATGACGATTTTGCTGTCGGTAGAATTTATTAGTTATGTCAACAACATTTGTCATAAGGCGAAAATTTTTTTAAATAATTTGAGGGCGATATTGTGGCACCATATATTGTTCATTATAGGAACAAATAGGGTAAATAATTTGCTTCTGAACATATATGTATGTCGAAATTAAATATACATAATAATGATATAAGTTGATTCATACTACTTAAATAACATTAACGTTTACAATTGTTACAAAAAATTATAAAATACTTAGAAATAAACGAATAATACAAGCATGTTGCACTTAAAACAGCAACGAGTGATTCGGAGAGATGTTTACAGTTCGACTGCCGCGATCAGACTGACGCGGAGAGTGTTTTGCTGTTTCCCACCTTCCGTATTCCTCCGCGTAGCGATGAATCCCACAGCACTTTTGCATGCATTCGCTTTGCTTACGTTTCGCGATGGGATCGCTTCAATAGCCCCACTAGCGTTAGCGAGAGAGTTTGTCCAGAGTTTGAGAGTTTTTGAGAGTCTTGTGATGATTCCTTAAGCACTTGTTCGGTTTTGGAAGGCGTGCTTTCCTCTTCTTTGGAAATGTAGGCAGGTGTGAGGCGGTCAATATTAACTACACTCTGGCGACCATGGATAAGTAGTTTGAAAACTTTTTCACTTCGACTTAGAACTTGTAATGGTCCTTCGTATGGTGGCTGGAGACCCTTTTTAATGGTGTCAGACCTTTGGAATAAGTGACTGCATGTTGACAGGTCTTTGCTTACAAAGACTGCTCGTTGCGTTTGTTGTCTAGGAGTCAGTGGCAACAATTCCTGCATAGTTTCTCTAAGCTTGGCCACAAAAGTAGCGGGGATCAATTGTACTAGATGATGGACTTAAAATTTCCCAGGCAGTCGTATGGGAGTTCCGTACAACATTTCTGTTGTTGTTGCTTGTAGTTCCCTCTTTCCATACAGCCCTGAATCCCAGGAGGATAGTAGGAAGAACTGTACTCCACTGGCTTGTACTGTGAGATCTGATTGCTGCCTTGCTGTCTATGTAATCACTCTACTTGGCCATTTCCGGCGGGTGGTAATCCAAGCGACGCAATTGCCTTGGTATGCATTTGTCCTGTCTAAAAGCAAATGTAAGTGGTTTGTGGTCGGTAAAAATGGTAAACAGACGACCTTCTACCATATGTATGAAATACTTAACAGCCATGTATGTAGCACTTCTCTGTCATAGGCGCTGTAATTCCGTTGAGAGAGTGAAAGTTTTTGAATAAAAACCAAGTGGTTGCCACTTTTTTCTCAATTTGTTGTTGATGCAAGTCGGCACCCATTGCTGTATCAGAGACACCTACTACAATCGCCAAAGGTGCATTTAGCGCACGGATGTAGTAAAGTGTGGCTGCTTCTGCCATGTCTTTTTGCATTTCTAAAAATGCATTTACAGCTTTATCAGTCCAATTGATCTTGGTTTTGTCATTTCTTTTGTACTTTTTTCAAATATTCATTTAAAATAGCCTATGTCTGGGTAGTTTTTGATATAAATCTTCTATAAAAATTGAGTGACTGCAAGAAATCGACGAAGCTCTTTGACTGTAACAGGTTGTGGAAAATTCCACGATTGCAGTTACTTTGCCTGGGTGTGGAGTGATTCCTTTTGCAGTTATTAAATGTTCAAAGGAATTCTACAGTAGATTGTCCTAAAATACATTTGTTTACTTTTAGAGTTATGCCATACTCAGAGAAACGTCGGAAAACTTGTTGTAAACGCATTAAATGTTTCCTCTTCGTTTTGAAGCAACTAACACATCTTCAAAATATGGAACACAAAAATTAAATTCACCCAAAACTTGATGGATAAAACGTTGGAATGTTGCAGAAGTGCCTTTGACAGTCCAAAAAAGGTACAATCAAAAATTCAAAAAGAGCCCAAATGGAGTTGTTATTGTAGTTTAGGCACATCTTCTTTGAACTGGAATCTGGTAGTAATGTTTTCAAGGTCCAAAGTCGAAAATATTATTTTCCTTCTAAAACTTGAAAACAATCTTGGACATGAGGTACCGGGTATCTGTGTGGCACACTAACACCATTTAGTCGACGAAAATCTCCCCAAGGCCTCCAGTCTTCTTTGGAACCATGTGGAGAGACTTGCCCAACAGCTTTTTGGACGGTCGGCAAACTCCGGAAGCCACAAGAAATTCAAATTCCTGCTTTGTAGCTTTTAATTTATCTGCTGGTAACCGTCGAGGTTTGGCGAAAACGGGTGGTCATGTGTTTGAATATAATACTCGACTCCATGAACAATTTTGTTTGGAGTAGTATTTGCTCCCTATAAGTGTGTAGGGAAATTCTGACAGCAACTTGTGGAATTTAGAATTCTCAATAATTGCTTTAACAGATGAGGAATTTCCAGCATATAGAGTTCATTTTGTTTGCAACTTAGTCAATGGATAAATCAAAATACATTTTTTAATGTGCAATAAAAGTGCAAATTGGCGCAAAAATTCAACACCGATAATCGGTTTGTGACACAGCGGTGATGATGAAACGTCAGTTAAATTCTCATGAGTCCAAGATCTAATTTTAACAGGCGTTTACCATACTTTGCGCTGTTCGCTGTTATGTCGCTGCTATATACGCTGTTCCATTCGCAGCAAATAATTGCACCTGCGCAGCTTGTCCGCTTGTCTTATGGGCTGAGTGTGAAACAACAGATGAGATATCGTGAAGATGATGTTTTGTCAGACAAGTATAGATGCTGAATCATCGCCTCGCCGTCACTCCTTTTTCTGGATGACGGCACTAGAAGTTTTCCGTCAGGTAAGCACATGGGGTCGACATTTTGTTGCTCGTTGTTTGAACTTCCTGTGGTACCAACAGTGCTCAGGGATTCTCCGTTTGTCTAGATCGGCTTGCAGAACGTCTTTTTGATTACGACATCTTGACTGGTCTCGTGTACGGCTACCGTCGAGAGAGACGAGAAGTTGTTTCACTTAACATAATCCGTAAATCTGCCGACGCTGCAACAGCGTTAACCACTGGCGCAGTACAAGTTGACATGATGCCATCAGCCATTTCTGCCAGCTTATCCAGACTGTCGTTTGAAATGGCCAAAATCTGCGAACGTTGGTGGGCAGTCTTTGTAAAAATAAAGATTTTAGAAGATCATCGTTGATCCGTGCACCTGCTTTGCTCCTCATCTCCAGCAGAAGTCTTGATGGACGCCGGTCAACGAGTTGCATGACAGAAAGTAGGTCTCTTAGCCGCCGTGCTTCCTAATCTGCATATTGAGCACATAATCTTTTCTTAAGGGCAGTGAAAGGAACATCTGTCGGTGGCTTAAGGATAATATCACTGACAATCGCTAGGTTGCTCTTCCGGTTGTAAGGCGGAAACCACGTGGTGAAATTTTGTAGTTACTTCAGCTAGCGTGAATTGGCTTTCCATTTACAGAAACCATATGTCGGGATTTGCTCTCAAAATGGGGGTGGGCTTGACTGCGACACATGCTATTTGTTGAGCTCCACTTTCAGAAGTTTCAGCCATCTTGTGATTTTTATCCAAAAAATATAATTTGTTATTTTTCACAGGATTTTTTTGGGAAAAAACACCAATCAAAAGTTCTTAAAAACAACACAGAATCATGGATGTAGTTTGAAGACCTTTTCAGAAGTCCACGTGTTCGTTTCACTAAAGTCACCAATTGTAGTAATGTCGAAATTAAATATACATAATAATGATATAAGTTAATTCATACTACTTTAATAACATTGACGTTTACAATTGTTACAAAAATTATAAAATACTTAGAAATAAATGAATAATACAAGCATGTTGCACTTAAAACAGCAACGTGTGATTCGAGAGATGTTTACAGTTCAACTGCCGCGATCAGACTGACGCGGAGAGTGTTTTGCTGTTTCCCACCTTCCGTATTCCTCCGCGTAGCGATGAATCCCACAGCACTTTTGTATGCATCCGCTTTGCTTACGTTTCGCGGTGGGATCGCTAAAATATACTGCTAAATGTTTCTACAATAGCTATTTCAAATAAATGTAATAAATATAAATTAATTACAAATTTTATGAATATTTTGCATTTGTAAATTATTCACCAGCAAACGTAATTTTTTTTAATTTCTAAAAATTTTTGAATCTTTTTCTCTACAACTAATATGCTTTATTTGCCCCTTTTTTATTTATTATCTTATTAAATAATATCCAAATTTTAAAACAATTTTTACTTTTATAATAATTTAAAATTGAATAGAGAGAAGGCTTCTGAGAAAAGGAGAATTTAGTATTGAATAAGTCAACAAGATTTTCCAATTCCTCGCATAGAGTTGTCGGCAGGGCCTGCTTTAGACGGCTATGACTACTTACAGAATCATACACTGGTGTGCAAAACTTAAGCAACAGGTGGGTTTTTTGCCATAACTCCACGAGAAATCATCCGGAGAGACACGACATTCAGAAATGAGGAGAGTATTATGTACGTAAAGAATGATGAAAGCATGGGCGCTGAAAAGGAATACAATGCATACGGTATGGAATCAAACAAAACAAGCTTTATTGAACGCATAGGATCGTGATTTATGATTGTCTATCCAAGAGGAAGAACAACAAGCAGATGTTCCTTAATATGGGATATGCCCTCCCCCACTGCAATGGTTGCATCGCACCGTTTCCACATACTCAGAACCAGCTGGTGCAACATTTCTTGCGTTAGGAGTGTCCATTCCTCAATCAACATCTGTTTGAGTTGTTGGGTGTTCTCCGACGATGTAAGCGTGCTGCAATGCGTCTCCCCCAAAGCATCTCACACATGTTCGATGGAATTTAAATCTGGGGAGTACGCTGGCCAATCCATTCGAGTGATATCTTCACTTTCCAGTAGCTCCTCAACAGCAAGAGTCCGATGTGGTCGTGCATTGTCATCCATAAAAATAAAGTCTGGGCCAATGGCACCTCGGAACAGACGCACATGGGGAAGGAGTACTTCCTCACAATAGCGATCCCCAGTTACAGACCCTCTGTCTAAAACGTAGAGCTCAGTTCGCCCGTTCAACAAAATGCCTTCCCAGACAAGAACTCCAGAAACACCATAACGGTGTCTCTCCTTGAGGTTACTGGGATAAAACCGGGCCCCGCCCTCTCTCCAAATCAAAACGCGTCGAGAATCTCTTCTGGTACAGAACCGACTCTCATAAGTGAAGAGGACACGACTCCATTGATCAGTTGTCCAATTTTTTTGTGCTCTCTGCACCACTGTAAACGGGGGCGTCGGTGGCCAACCTTCAACGGGAAGCAGCGTTCAGAACGGCGGGCGAATAGGCCCACTTTGTGAAGGCGTCTGGCCACAGTAAACCGCGACACTTGTCGCTCCGTTGCTGTACAGATTTGCTGAGCAATGGAGCTTTCTGACTGCTGTCGGCCTCTATTCGCCTTCAGGACGATATATCGGTCATCCCCCTGCAGTTGTCTTCCTCGGGCGGCCACCACCAACCTTCCCAAGCGCGCGAAACGACACTTTTGTTGATTCCGAACTCTGCAGCTACACAGGTGACAGTACGCCCCTCCACCAGCTTTCCGATCATTCTTTCACGTGTGAAATCGCCCAGGTGATCTTCTAGCCATATTTCACGAACTGACTCACTGGCACTTGCAGCGAATATGTTGAATTGCGTCTCCGTCCTTCCTTTTATTCTACTGTTGAGCTGCGCGCGCGCAACATCAATCGTTTTGCGTACGCTCACGTCGCCTCCGACGTTTCGTTCCTGGTATTTGCAAACGCATGACGTTTCTACTGATTAACGTGTTCATTGTACTGATCTCCAGACCTCCTTTTCTGCATTTTCATGGCTATCTGCTAAATTTTTACATTGTTCCTTAAGTTTTTGCACACCAGTGTATGTATAATATAGAGTGGTCAGGCCGGGATTTAGATGAAAAGAGGCCCTAGGCTATTCCACTTATGAGGCCCTTCCATCTCCCATTTTTAAGTTTGTAAATTACATGAGAGATAATAAAATACATTATTACTGGGATATGTATCAATATGTTAAATGAAACATGTTGTGATGGGTACTATTCTTTATAAAAAATGTGGCACGGATAATAAATAAAAAAAAAGTCGAGAACACTTATTTGGACATTTATTCTCAGCACCCTATATAGTACTTGTAACAATAAATCAAGCATAACACACAACATTTACAAAGAAACAAAAATTCAAATAATAAAAAATCTTTTGACTACGAAAAATAAAATATGCAATAAAAATGACCCTATTTTCTATCAAATTAAATTAAATATATTCAATACATTGAAGAATAAAGCAAATTCAATTCAGATAACTTTATTTCATAATTTCTCCTTATTTTTGATTCAGTGTTTTAGTGTTTACTGTTTTTAGAATAGTGTAATTCTAATTTTGCTAACAATTTGAATGTAGGCCCTAGGCTGATGCCTAGTTAGCCTATATAGGGACTGGCAACTGGCGTACCGTGGTTTTGTCTTACGGAGTACCAACAGGGGGAAATACCCCTTAAACCCCCTCATCTTAATTCATAGATATGTTTAGAGTTCTAATTGGCTGCTTAATTATTGTTAGTAAATTAAAGATAAAAGTTTCTAAAAAATTCAAATTAAAGTGGTACTCAAAAAAAAAAAAAAAAATTTAAAATACTATTGATAAAAAGTAGAAAACAAAAATAAAAGAAGTTAAAAGTTAAGTTTTAAATTCGGTACAATTAGGGACCAATTCGGACCACCATATGCCCTACTTTTCTTAACAGTTTCCCTTTTATATTACTGTCAATGTCTTTAGTGCTTCTTTTTGTCGTTCTTTACAGTTTTGGGCTGCTCGTCGACTAATAACCAAAAAGTCTGTGACGGCATAGGATAAAAAAATAAACTATTATTAAAAATATTTCCCACAATTAACAATTTCCATAAATTATTCACACTGTGTGTTTTTCTCTTGCATTTCTTCCAAGAAATAGCAAATCACTCCATCAATTTCTGACTCTCCATTCTTTTTTCCCGAGCCGCTCATTAACAGGAACACTTGTAGCGAGAAATAAATCATTCCTCTCAGATACTACATGTATAAAAACAAGTAATATAAAAAAAAAAAATTTTAAAGTCAATTCCTACTTTTTTTCACTCTATTGCAAAAAGTCCTTTATAAATAAAGTTGAAATTTTCCTCTTACATCTGGGTCCCTTTATTGGTATAATCTATTGGTTCTTTATACATACTTTTCATTCATTTTTTAAGTTTATCTGGCGCCATCTGTTGGTAGATACATGCAACTTAAATCTGAAAAAAAAATTAAATTAATTAACTAAACTTAATGAATGAATTAATATTTGAAAACCTGTATTAACATACAGTATCATCCACTACAAGTTCAAAAGGTACCAAAGCCCAGAATGCCAATCAATTGGCCATCAGGCCACATAAGCGATATCTGAGCTACATGCGTATGCTATGAGCGATATATATGAGCTATATGCTTATATTATAAGCAAAAACTTAAGTTATAAACAAATATTGTAGTATATTTATAATATGATAATTTTTGTTTGTAAATATTATTATTATTATTATTGTTAAATAAAAAAAAAAAAAAGTTTACAATATTATGACATCCTTATAAACTTTCGGTTTGGTTTGGTTTGGTTTATTGTTCTACGGTCATTTTATGCACACTTTTAGGCTAATTAGACCGGGACCTATAGTTTAACGTGGATTTCGAACCACTCACAAACATCTATGCCACCCCCCAAGATTCGAACCTGAAGCCTGGGGTTATAAACTTTCGGAGTGGGCCTGAAGGGTCGAGTGGCTAGCGCTTTGGCGCTCGGCACCACAGGTTTCGGGTTCGAGTCCCGGTGATGCCATGGATGTTTGTAGTGGTTAGGAATCCCACTTTTGCCGTAGGTCCTGGTCTCCACATGACTGTAAGAGAGTCCCGGAGTAAAAGTCAGACTTCTACCTACGGGAGCTCCATCACAGCAGAAGCTGCCCCTTTCTCACCATACATGAGTAGATCACTCATGGGATGTCCGTCCCACACTGTAGGACATTGAGGATTAGTCACAACAACAACTTTCGGAGTTGGATATATTTTATATTAACCAATTTAAATTTTTTTTCTTTTCTGTTACAATGTTAACCTACTCGTTTACTTTCACAATCATTAATAATATTCATATTTACAACCACATATTTTGAGGAGGGGGAGTTGATTATGTAACAATTACTTTTAACAATTCTAAATCATGATTTTGATGGTTCTTTACTTTTGGAAAGTTGTAGATTTTTAGAAGAAAATTATTATGAAGGATTCTTGTTTACTTTTAAAATTGTAAATGAATGTGTGCGATTGTCTTCATATTTCCTTTGTTTGTTTCCGCAGTATGCAAATAAAGGGAAATTATTTTTAAGGGGGAGGGACCTCTTGGAAGATATGTTATAGATAAAAAGAGTCTTCGATGTGCCATTGTGGTCAATAGAATACAATATTGAATGGTACTGAAGGTCGACTGCAGATAGCCCCATCTTGAAAAAAAGACAAAACACTTAAATTGTCTCTTAGAAATTTGCATTTTAAATCTGCTATCAACATTTCGGTTTCGGTTAACAGTAAATGATATCTTTACAGTTTTGAAAAAAGCTTTTTATCCAGATATAATTGAAGCACCATCTGTTCATACAATTTATTCGCCTGTGTCCTTGCACAAACAAATATTAAAAAAAAATGGGAATTTACCATCTCACTCAGTGTATGCACGTGATAGCACTTATCATACAAAACTAACATAAATTTCGTGAAAAGACTGAGATACAAATATTTATGGGAATGAAGTTTAATGTTAGTTTCACTTTCACTATTGAAAATGGAAATCCCCTTGTTAAAGAATCTTCGTAATTCTAGAATGATTGGCACGATAAACTAGTCAAGTGCATGGTCCAATGTTTTGATGGATTGATCAAATAAAGAACTCTTTTAATGGTGCGTGATCAGATACCATATAAAAAGAGAGCTTATGCGCCACTGCTCATATTCGGTTGCATGCGTTGGCCAACAGAAGACAA
>BPLR01004331.1:0-32548 GCA_021605095.1 Caerostris extrusa | reverse complement strand
CATGGGAAAGATCTAGAATATGGGAAAAGGGGTTCCAAATGAATTAAATGAACTACAACAGGAAAGGCGAAATACCATATGCGAAATGTTGCTCGCCAAGTACAAAAGAATGTAATTTCTTCATCGAATTGTGACTGGCAATGAAAAGTGGATATATTTTAAGAATCTTGAGAGCATATAATCAAGGGTAATTCCAGACGACATATCCACATCGAGTGCAAGACCAAATCGCTATGGACGGAAGACAATGCTCTGTGTTTGGTGGGATCCGAAGAATGTAATTTATCATGAGCTGATAAAATCTGGAGAAACTGTTGATACTGAACGCTACGGACAACAAATTAACGATTTGATAAAGCACTGTGTGAGAAAAGGCAGAGTAATAAAAAAACTGGCAACAAAATCCGGGATTTTGCTTCATCATGATAATGCGCCATCAAACACAGCAAAACTGGTTCGTTTAGGTAGGAAATACACAGTCCATTCACAATGTGGCCACCCCCTACTTTCGACGTCAACGTGAAATAACCAATCACAAAAGGCAGGTGGCAGCACATTGCAGTGGAATGTATATAAAAAATTCCACTTCATACCACTTAAATACCACCTAATACCACCTAATACCACATTCCACACTCCACTTAAAGCCAGAATATACAAGAGTGTATATTCTGGCTTTTGACAGATGGTCCCCTTAATGTGACTGGACTGTGTACATTCACATGCGGCTCTCTCACCAGACTTAGCTCCGTCTGATCATCACTTATTTGCATCAATGGGACACGTGCTTGGTGAGCAGTGTTTCATTTTGTACGAAAAGGGCTCGGGCTGGCTTGCCACAAAAGAGCAACAGTATATATATATATATATATATATATATATATACGTTTTTAAAAGTAGAGGGGAAAAAATGTTTCAAAAATTAGTAGTAAGTAGTGGTATTTATTAAATAAAGATATATTTAATATTAATATAATAATTAAGATATAGTTATATTATAATAAAATAAGTATAAAGACATTGTAAATTATAAACGAATATTTCAAATAACTTTTTCTGACGAAAATTCTAATAATAATTAAATTCTAAATAATAATGAAATATTTAATGATTTTCCAAAATAATTAATATACAGCTACTATCTTTACAGCTACTATCTTATTATCTATATACTTTTTTTCTATCTCTCCAGAAAGAAAAAAATTGCTTCTATATTTTTTTGCATGTATTTTTTTATGAATAATTTCTAATTAAATTCTATAAATAATCCCTTTCATAATGATAAGGCATCAGTCCAGATCGTGATAATGAACATGGATTTATGAATTTGTTTTGGCGCCATGTCTGCAATCATTATTTCCAAAAGTACCATCCGTTCATTTACTATATGAACTGCGTTGTTTGCAGATAAAATACATAGATTCACATAGTATTTTTTTTTATTTCACCATATTATGATTTCCATCATAACAAAACAAATTCATATACAACGTTAATTAAATTTATAGATTTGTTTATCAAAAGTTTTTCTATACTAATAACAATGTTTTTAAAAAATAAAAAAATGGATTTAAAACACTGAAACGTTAGTAAATTGTTCAGTATCTGTGCTGTTGCAATATGTATTATGTGTTTAATATTTGTATACAATTTCCATTATGAAAAAATTTCGCTTTTTAATGAATAATATTATTTTAAAATAATTAAATGGCATATTTATTTTTTAAATAATCATTTCCAAGCATTTTTACAGCCTACGGATTAATTGAACACGCTTAAAAATAAACTTTTAAATAAGAGTATAATTTAAATTATTTAAAGCCTACATTTCTAAATGTTTTGTACTACCAAAAATTAATTCTAGGTTTACTTATTATACAGTAAATATTATTCACGTTATAATTTTACAATTTTACTTTTAAAATATCAAAAAAAGTAATAAGGTAAGTAACATTTGTTATAAATAATGAAGAGAAATGCTACAATTTCTAAAACGATGTTTATTAAACAATGTTATGATGATAAATATATATTATTTTATAAATGAAACATTAAAAATAATTGAAATAATTTATTTACACAAATATATTTCTAAAATTATATGAGTGAAAAATATATAATTTTTAATGAATAACACATTATGAAACGTAATAAACATTTTTTAATGAATAACATATTAGAAATAACATATTTTAAAATTAAAATATGACGTTATTTTTTTTTTTTTTACAGACAAGAATGGCTTATTCGCAGAGGAGAGCTGTGTTTCTTCTCACTATCTTCATAGCGGGTTTGGCACTGGAATTAGTTACAATCAGCAATGCACATCATCATCACAAGCACAACAACATGGAAGAATTGCTGATCCTAACAGGAATCATCGCTAAGGTTCTGCAAAGAAATCATCACCATAAATCCCATCCGATTCCCATTCCAGTCATCATCCCTGTTCATCATCATGGCCATCATCATCATGGTTAAGAAAAATCATTGGAAGAATTGGTGCTTTTGAAGTCACCATATTTGCTTTTTTTTGTCCAAATATATTGCAAAATCTAATATCTGCACAAATACCTAATATTGTTTGTCTAGCTATAAACAATAGGTCTTCGCTCATTACCAGAAGAATTCAACAAGAGTTGGATAAAAAAGGTGTCGATTTATAACATTGAAACAAATGGTAATCAAAGAAAAATATTGATTGTTATTATTGATTTGATTATATTGATTATTGATTTCATTATTGTTGAGGATTATCTTTCAATTTTATAAATTGAATTAACCTTTTTTTTATTGTGTACATCTCTTGAGAAATTTTTATCAGTATATTAATACTTGCATTGAGAGCTGTAATAGCAATATAAAAAATTGCAACATTTTAGAGCATTTAAAAACATGAATTCTTAAAAACATATGAACTCTGATCATATGAACATATATACTGCTCCAAATTAGAATTATAAATTCTCAAGAAGGAATTTTGAATTATTGTATGAATTATTCTATGACTTTTCATTTATAATCAGTTCAAAACATTCTTTTAAATAATTTTAAATTTTCAGGCCATTAAATAGACATTTCAATTTTTCATTTAATTAAGAATTATGGTATTATTAAAGTAAAATAGTGAATTAATATTTTGTTGCTTATCCTAACATATATAAATTAATAACAATTGCTTTTCCGGATTTTTCAAGAAATTGATTGATATACAACAATGTTAATAATCACCTTATAAAGAAAAATAAATGGACTAAATTAACTACAAGTTGTGTAATATAACATATTACATTGTGTTTATAACGTAAATTTATGATTATTAGGGAATTATAATTCAAATATATATTTTGTTTGAAATGTTATTAACACTTTATAATAGCTGTTTACAAGAACTATTTTTAAGTAAAAAGTCATCTACTTTTTAACGAAAATAATCATATTGTAATAGACATATCAAAACCCTTAAAAGAGCTATTTATGCAAATTTTCAGCAAAAACGAAATACCATGAAAAGCTTACAAAGCAAAACAGTCTAACCGGAATTAACTGTATGTTTCACACACTACATCATGTTGTATAATTAATATTAATTTACATGTAGTCTGTAAGACCAAATTTATGTTATTCCTTTATCTTTTCATATAACAATCAATTATCTTTAAAATGTCATAAAAAACACGTCTGAATTTAATTAGATAAAATAAATATTTGTATCTCGTTTTTACGAAAACAAAGGAAGTCTTTCACATGACAACCAAGTTCACAGTAACTGAATGACAGCCAACGTAAATTCAAATCAAGATGTCTTAAAAGTTTCCATTAGCTAATTATGCATAAATGAAGTGTTATCTTTAAAACAAAGGAACAACGATGAACAGTTCCTAGAAACTGACACGTGAAAAACATCAGCTGCACTTTGTTCATAACTTAATCACATGTCAGCGAGCCAAAGAAAAAAAAAGATTTCGTTAGGGTTACAAAGATTTCACTGTCATGAAACTGATTTTAAAATACTTACGCTATTATTTTATTTCGTCAAACGATATCACATAAATTAGTTAACGGTATCAATTTATTGTCTTTTAGCTAAAATGTCACTATGTTAACTAACTAAAATTAATATATTCTCATTTTTTTTCATATTTCATTGTGACGAAAACCATTTAGAAAATGTTTTATTTTTACTTTAGGTTTTCGTTTTTCTTATGGCATTACAAATGAATTTCAAGGTCTTATTTTACTGAAATCAGAAGACATCAATGTAATTATAATAAAATATACAAAATATATCAAACATATATCTTTTAATTCCTTCTATTAGCTCACACTCTCCCTATATATATCTTGCTCAAATTTTCAATCGTTAATAAAATACTTTTTGTTCATCTATTCAAGTTCATATACATTTTTTGAACTTGTAGTGGATGACACTGGATGTTAATACAGTTTTTTTAAATATTAATTCAGTAATTAAATTTAATTAATTAATTTTAGTTTTTTTTTTAGATTTAAGTTGCATGTATCTACCAACAGATAGCGCCAGATAAACTTAAAAAAAAAAAGGAATGCAAATTTTTTTATAAAGGACTTTCTGCAATAGAGTGAAAAAAAAAAGCAGGACTTGTCTTAAATTTTTTTTTTTTTTTATATTACTTATTATTACTTGCTTCAATAAAATATCAGTATCAGTTTTGTAAGAAATTATTTGATTGAAAAATCTTTTTATGAAATAAATATTTTTAAAATATCAATTAGCGATATGCTAATTCTTAAAATACATATAATTTTATACATTTTTTTTTCTGTTTATAAATAATTAAATTTAGTTTCAATTTGATTTATTTTTCAGGATTTGTTTACGTAATATTTTATTACAAGTTTTGTAAATATTTAATGGTGTAATAAACGGATTACATATTATATTGAATGTAATAAATATTGATTTTCATTCTCAGTTTTAACAAAAAGGCAAACAGAAAAATTGCAGTTGTAATCATTTCATGTTGAAGCTGGTCTCACACTTCATGTACATGCATGTAATGCCTCACCATTTTGTTTTGTATATTTGTGATTTTTTAATAAAAGTGTATATTTTTAATTTGTGTTTTACTGTTGTAGTAATTTACTTCGGTTATGAGTAGATACATTATTATATACCTTATTTAACGTTATAACTTCATTTTAATATTATTATATTTATGCGTAATCAAAATGCAATAATTTGAATTATCAAAATCTTCATCCTTAAATAATTTATTATTTGCACATAATTTATTATATAATGAAATTTACAGAATTGATAGACATTGACAGGCATTTCAACTTCCTCATGTAATACTAATTCATACACAGTCCAGTCACATTAATGTGACCACCTGTCAAGTGCCTGAATATACACACTCTTGTATATTCTGGCTTTAAGTGGAGTGTGGAATGTGGTATTAAGTGGTATTTAAGTGGTATTAAATGGAATTCTTTATATATACTCCACTGCAATGTTCTGCCACTTGCCTTTTGTGATTGGTTATTTCACGCTGACGTCCAAAGTAGGTGGTGGTCACATTAATGTGACTGGACTGTTTAATTAAATGATAAAGCAAAAAAAAAAAAAAACAATGAATAATTGATAAAAATTAAATACTTATTAGTCAAACAGCTTTCATAAAACAAAATTCCATTCATAAGCATTGAAAATATTTAATTGCCCTTATCATAAATATCAATATTACATTATTAAAATTAGTAAAACAATCAACAGTTGCAAAAGTCTTTTAGGTAATATGGCTTGTAGATATATTAATATAATAATCATTCATCTAAATTGCTTTGAAAAATGGCAATGTCTGTTTTTAATGTAATCTGAAATATAAACTTATAAAGCATTATCTATCAAAATTTATAAGTGAAAAAATATTTTATCTTTAGTACAGATTTAACAGGAAGAGACGAAATATATTTGTTTTGATTTTTACCTCTTATAATAATTTAATATAATACATCTGTATATCAGCACTACTGGTTGCACGAAGCACAATAAAAATTTGGATTATTCGATTTCTTGCCATGTTCGCACAATGATGGCGATGCCATCAGCAATCCTCTGCTTTAGATGAATTATGTTTCGTGCCTGTGTTCAATATACGATATCTTTAACATAACCCTGGATATCTTGAACACCAGATATCACTTCCCCTCAAATTCTTTCCATGGGGTTATGCCAGGGATGGGCAAACCTTTCCGGTCGCGCGCCAAAAATCGAAAAAAAGTTTGGCGGGCCAAGATAAATTTTTCTAAAATTTTAAAAATTTTACAAGTATTACAATTTTACAAGTATTACAATTTAAATATGTTAATGAGATGAATGAAATTGCTATTTCAATTTTAAAAGTTCCTTATATTGAGGTTCGAAGTGAGATGCACTGTTTCTAAGGAATGAGGCTAAATGCTCATCTGTCAGTCTACTTCTAAATAATTCTTTCTAAAGTTCATAGTTGAAAACACTTGTTCACATATATAAGATGAAGCAAACATAGCACTGATTTTTCTGGCCGTGAGATATTAAATTTGGGAAACTTACTTTCGATAATGATTTGTAAAACTCTAACTTTGGCATATTTAGAAACAACTGCTTGAGATGATTGTTAGATTGCAACTGAATTAATTCAACCTTCAAATCTGACCTCATTGCTTCGCAATTTACATTGAAAGACATGGTAAAAATATCCAATTCTGTTTGAATGTCACTGAAATCTTGATATCTGCTGCGTTCGAACTCAAAATGCAGTTTTTCGTAAATATATCTTCATAATTCAAGTTATCCATCATTCTCTTCATTTACTGAGTTTAATCAAAGTAGAAAAGAAGATGAATATATAATATATAAATAAATATTTCTTTTTAATTTGTCTCGGACCGGCAAATTAAAATTCTATCCGCGGGCCGGATAGAAGCTTCCGGTGGGCCGGAGTTGGCCCGCGGGTAATTTGCCCATCCCTGCATTATGTTAAAGATATCGAGCGAAAGTGTGGGATATGACTTATGATGGGCATGAACATGACTGGCATGACTCATAATGGACATGGACATGACTCTAACGCAGAGAATCCGGATGGCATAGCCACCAATGATGGTGATCATGCTGCAGAGAATATGGCAAGAGTATCATTTGAATGTATTTCGTATAAATCAGGCACCCCATGTAGAGATGTATTAAATTATATTAAATTCTAAGAGATAAAAAACTTAAAATGTATTCTTTGATTTTGTTGTTATTTTCATTTATTTATATTTTCACGGATTTTTTAAAGATTGAGTGTCAAATATATTCACAATAACTTGGCCACTAGCCGACCGCCCAAACAGGAAATGAAAAGAAAGAAAGAAAGAATTGGATGCCAGATAGTATAATAATATTCTTAAATTTTATATAATTTTTTAAAATTTAAAGTGGTAAAAAAATGTTTTTATCAATAGTTTTTTTATAAGCATGTACAAAAAATGTTTATCAACAAATATATGTTGAACTAAACAGGCCTTAGTCAAATTTTTCTCGATATTATCTCGAAAGCCTGATGCCATTTTGCGTTTCAAATGATTTCCACGCATAGTATTTTATATCCTTATTATTTTCTTATTCCATTATTTTGCTTCCTATTCAACATTTCTACACCTCTTGATCCAAACAGTTCTACTACGATGTCGAAATTTAGTTTTTTCATATTGATAATGTATTTTTATTACATTCAAAATCTTTGCTATCATTTCACAAATAACTTTCAACTTTCAAATCAGGCCTTAGAAATCTTATTCTGTTTTACTGAAATGCATTCAACATACAATAATTTTTTATACATAGTATAAAATTTATAAATACATAATTATTTTTGATTAGTGTTTTTTATTTTTAAAAACTTCCTCCATTATTGAATATTTTAACCAATATTTTAAGAGGTAATTCTATAGCATTGCCAAATTTAAAACCATTGCTTGATTGTTGAGAATATTAATACTTACATTAAAATGCATGAAATATTTTTATAAATTTATTTTAATAATATTTCCTGTGTCCATTAAATCAAAATTACTTGAACAAAATAAACTACAAAATTCTGAAAGAGATATTTCTTACATTTACAACAATTATGTTGTTGTATTTTTATCTCTTTTAGGTAACAACGCATTCAGATCAAATCTATCAATTTGTACATTTTGAGCCAATATAACCTTTTAAAATTGATAGATAAAACCTTATGACTGCTAATATACTTAAATTATTCTTTAAACTTTGTTTTGAATTGCTCCTAAACTCCTTGTTTTGATGAACTTCAAACATAATTCTAACTTATACAAATAATTTTTAAACTGCTTGTTCACAATACTTTTTTTTTCCAATGCAGCTGGCAAACACTTAGATTTTTAGATGCCTTAAGGCAAGCGCTGCACAGACGTTACTCACTTTGCGTTAAGGGGGCGCATAACTTAAAAATACCTCAGCCAACAATGCCCCGCAACGCTCTACGATCTTTGGAATATGGTTTAAAGTGGATTCAACCACTTTGAGCCGGGACTCGAACCCAAATTTATAAGCGCCAGAGCTCTAGTCACTCGGAAATTTAAAACCATTGTTCAGAATACTAGGTACAGACATTTAAATCTCGAAAAGAATTTTTATATCAAATGACCCCTATCAAACAAAGCTGAAGTAACTTCTCTTTATATATCCTATTTGACAAAGAAATGTTACATTTTTTAATTAATCAATTTTTATAAAATAAAAGAATCAGGAGCAAAAGGATTTCTTTGGCTCGCTAGTCCATATTGCCTTCGACGAAGAGTTGCATATTGTAAATCCCTAACCTTTGTCACCAGGATTAGGCACCGATTCTATCTCTGAGCCACTTGTACTGCTTTTCACTGCACCGTCGTCACTGATCGCCGTCGTCGGATGTTTCTATGTAGATTTTAATTCGCTGTTGACGCTAGACAATTTGGCGTCTTCATCAGTGCTTTGGCAGTGACGTATGGTTTGTTGTTTCAAGTGAAAGAGTTAGAAGCGAATTATCTTCTCAAAGTTATGTATGTACATATATATATATAATAATAATAATAAAAACGAAGTAAAGGCAGGTAACATAATAAGTATTATATTTTTAAAATAAATATTATGCATATTTTTTTCCAAATAAGATACCTAACTACTTTTTGAACAATAAGAATTGTTAAAAAAGAAACAAAGAACTGCTATTGGATATTACCGCGAAAGTGTTTTTATTAAAATATGTATTTAATATATTACCCATTTTATTATTTATCTATTTTATAGCTTTTATTATTTAAAATTAGAGTTAAAATAATAATTATAAGTGTAAATACCTATAAATTGTTATTTAATAAACCTATTTTCGAACTCTGAGGAAAAGTAGGTAGGTATTTGCAGTTTTAGATTGTTTATATGTTTGGCAAATTTTAAATGATTGCCATAGCTGCGCATAACACCTTTACTCGTAAACTAAGTGTCTAATATTTTGCCAAAATTAAAGTATAAATAAATAAAATGTGCAGACTGCGCCGTGATAAACACGTTCTAACAAGTCCGTTCGTGCCAGTCGGGGACCCACCGCACACGGAGGCGACCATAGATGTGACGAAATTATGTACTTATAGTCAATCAATACGTGAGAGAGTGAGACAAACCGTGTTTCGTGTCTAAATTATAAAAATCAAAAATCTACAAGTAATGTTAATCTGGCAAGCTTCGAGGTATCACTAGAAATTAAAAAAAAAAAAAAAAATGAGGAGTATGTCAAAGATTGCTTCATACGTGAATCTGAATAACTGTTTCGTGATTTCAAAAACAAACTAGAAATCTTAAAAAAAATCAAAAGATTTGCCACTATCCGACTAAAAATAGTACAAGATAGAATAGCTGAAATGTCTTCAAATGTAACATATTTGCAGGTGGAAGATATTCAGCTTTCTTCTGTGTTATCACTTGCTATAGATGAGTCTTGCGACATAAAAGACACTGCACAAGTTGCCCTTTTTGTCAGGTATATGTCTTCCCAAAGGTCCAAAAGAGGAACTTCTAGGATTACTACCGCTCTCGGGACAAAATAGAGGGGAAGATATAGCATATGCCGTGTAAAAATGGTTTGAAGACCATAAGATTGATTTAAACAAAATCGTTTCAATAGCAACTGATGGAGCCAGAAGTATGACAAGAAAAAAATAAAGGGGCAGCAACGATTCTTCAGAGCAAAATAAACTACGAAATTCTTACGTTTCACTGCATAAAACACCAAGAAGCGCTTTGTGCCCAAACATTTCCGGCCGAAATACTTGAGGTCAAGAATTTGTTAATCAAGATTGTTAACAGCATCTTGTCAAAAGCACTCTACCATCGTCAGTTTAAAGAATTCTAAACGAAACGGAGACTCTGACCTCCTTCTTCACAATTAAGTGCGATGGCTTTCCGAAGGTAAGGTGTTGAAACGTTTTGCTTTGCGCTTGAATGAAATAAATACATTCTTAAATGAAAAAGGCATTAATCACCCTGAATTAGAGAACGACAAATGGTTGCAAAAGTTTTACTTTTATGGTGGATATCACAGCGAAATTAAATGAGCTGAATCTAAAACTGGAAGGAAAGGAAACCCAGCCTATGTTTTGGTAGAAGAATTGGTTTGTTTTGAAGAAAAATTAATTCTTTTTGCAGAAGAAATTTAGAGCTGTAAATTACTTCATTTTCAACTTCTAAAGCAAATAGTAACGAAATCAACATTGAGCCATTTGGAATTGATACTGGATCTCTAGAAATGCAATTGATCGATTTAAAAATAAAAGCTTTGTGGAGTGGAAAATTTACAGAGTTGAAAAACAAGTTGGAAGAGTTGGAGGTTCAGAAATGTATGTACGTAAAGCAACAAAAGTGGACAGCTTTAAAAGAAATGCCGCGAGTTGAGGCACTTATATTCCAGATTGCTACAGTGAGGTGAAAAAGTTGGCATTTGGAGTGCTGAGACTATCTTCGGATCGATATATTCGTGCGAGCAAGCGTTCTCTTGCATGAATATAATTAAAAGTAAAGTAAGAAGCCAACTAACAAATGAAAATTTAGAGTCGTATTTGAAACTTAAAACAACAAGTTATGAAGCCAAATTTATCCAAACTTTCTAAAACCATGCAAATCCAACGTTCCCATTGAATTTGTTTGCTCAAATGTATGTTATTGTTTTTTTTATTCTAGGTACAAAATTACATTGTTTAGAAAAGTTTAAATTTTCTACTTGAATAACCATGCAAAGCCATCGCTCCCATTAAATTTGTTTGCTCAATTGTTTGTTATTGAAGAACAAGTTAGTGTTGTAAATAAATGTTTAATTGTTTTAATTTTTACTTAAATATATATGGAATTATTAGATAATTACTTATTATTTTCTAATAATTCCATATATATATTATCTAATTTGTTGTGAAAAACACTACTTATATATGAATAAATAGATATTTTTTCTTATGAATAAATATATTAGTTTTTTTATTAAAAACTTTTTATTTATGCGAGTACTATTTATTGTTAGCAAGAAAAATTTTGTGGCTCTTTAAAAACTTTGAAATTTTGTAAATTGTAATTTTTGACTCTTCCGACTCAAACGGTTGCCGACCCCCTGGCCTATGTCAAATAATCACATCTTATAACTCATGTGCCTCTTAACATTAGCTTGTTTCTTGCCCCCAGCACCAGGAACGCTGTTGTATGGTGCTATTATTATCATGTAAAATACAAAAAAAATCTCTTCAGATCCCAGAGTCATAAAATAGTCAGAGTAAACCACAATCATTCTTTACATTATGTGAAGCATTCATATCCAATAACTTCATGTATTTTTTAACATCAGCTTCCAACTTTTCCCCAGTATCCAGAATGATGGTAAATGGTGCTATTGTTATCATTTAAATTCAAAACTCTCTTCAGACCCTGAAGTCATGTAATAGTCAGAGTACACCACAAAAGCAAACAATTCTGATCCAAATAGTGATGTGGGTTTCTTTAACTAATTCACTTTTTAAGATTAGGTTAGTGCCTTGAATTTAAATTGATCATCGGTTAGCACTCATAATGTATCATATATTTATTATTCCAAGTTCTTTACCTTGTCTCCAGCACCTGGAGCCTAGATAGGTGTAGTACTGCCCTCATTTAAAATCCAAGTATCACCTCAAATCCTAAAATCACATAATAATCGGTGACATCAATAACTTAAGATAGCTAATGCATTGAAAATAGAAACGGTTAGCCTAAAAAGCTTTCACTAAGAAATAGTTAAACCCTTTAAGCATGTTGCTGTTTGGATTAGAATATTTTAAATAATTAAATTTTCTTGGCAAAATACAGTAGTTATAAAACGCTCATTGGAAACATTTTATCAGGTACAAATTTACGATTATTTATTTACTATCTCTATTTCTACTTCGGTGCTTTACAGAATAAGGAAAGCGCCTTAAATATTAAAGAAAAAAAAAAAATGTCTAATGCAACGGTACCAACTGGAAAAGAAACCGCGTTACAAATGAAATCGATTTAAAATAAATTCTTTATTTCCTCTTTTAATGTCCCAGTATTATTTAATGAAAAAAAAAACACTATAATTCAACAAATAATCCTTATTAATAAAACAAAAATTCCTTAAATTCATTAGTAAGGAAGATATACATCATGATAATGTTAAGGTGAAAGATTAAACATAATCTCTTGCATATGGTTATAGGCTTAGATGGCAAAGCCTTAAAGTAAAAAGAACAAGATCAAAGGTAATGGTTCAGATGCTTTGATAGGAAGGTTCGAATGGATGAATTTGAAATAGAAGATCATTAAGTTCTCAACGACCCCGATTTCGGTCAACAGTTACGGTCGTAGCACCTTATCCTCAGTTATGATGGTACTACTGGTTTTGTACTTATTTTTAAATGTCATTTCGATAAATAATGCCTCCATATTCATTTATTCTAATGTATACAATTTTCATATTATAGATAGAAAAATGCCTGTTTAATATTATGTTTTATATATGTTTAATGTTATTTTATGTTCTGTGAGACAGTTATGACTTGATGTGAATCATTATTTATTTGTTTCTTTTATTGTTATCATTTTTAAAATATCATCCAGCAAAAAGCAAATGGAAATCATTTTCAATCTCACATTAAACCTCCTATTCTTAGTTCAGTTTAAATATGTTTTTATAAACGGACCAACTGTCCCCATTTAATGCGTGAGCTTTATACCAAAATTGTTCATGATATTTGGTGTTATTTTCGCATAATAATACTATATTTAAATTTTTTATTTAAGAGTTTGATGACATCAAACTTAATTATGGGATATTTATATACATATATTCATCTTTGAATTTATTCAAATACCTTTATAGTAAAAATGATGTAAGCACTATGCACTTATTAAATACAGCCAAAGTAAGCATCCATATATCTTGTGAAGAGTAAACTATGAATGTTTGGACTGCCAACCGTTTGACATCTTACAATGGCAATTTATCATAGATCCATAATAATAGACATACCAAACAGACGTCTAGTGCTATGAATATTTTTCAGATTTTTCTGTGAAATAAATGTCGGTATTTAAGTATCTAACGTATATGTCAAAGATTGATCGCTCGTAATAACTTCAGAGCGTATTAATATCAACGATATATCACTCACATTGTCATTTTCTACTCAACAACAAAAATATTTTTAAATTTAGAATATTTTCTGCTAAACATTTTTCTCCCGAAACAAAATCAGGTTGATATTCGCTGATTGCATTAAGTAATATCAATTCACTTTCGAATATTTTTGCTTTTCGAACATATTGTACTGAATGACGAAGCTCTAACATGCGTAGCAATTATTACATGAGTTATTGCAGAAACGAGTTTTTAGAGTGCTTTTGTTGTCGACTGCAGTTATACAGATACACTTTAGAACCTGTAGAGAGCGTCTCAGTTTGGGTGTGGCCCAGAGAGAGAGCCGCGTTCCTGTTACTAGGTGGCGTTCGTGGCATGGCTTCATATAGAGAATGCTACTGATATTTTTTGTTTTGAGTTTTTTTTTCAATTCCTTCTATTAGCTCACACTCTCCCTATATATATATATTGTTCAAATTTTCAATCGTTCATAAAATACTTTTTATTCATCCACTCAAGTTCAAATACATTTTTTTTTGAACTCGTAGTAGAGTACACTGGATGTTAATGCAGTTTTTTCAATTAATAATTCGGTAATTAAATTTAATTAATTCATTTTTAGGTTTTCTTAGATTTAAGTTGCATATATCTACCACTAGATGGCGCCAGATAAACTTAAAAAATGAATTAAAATTATTTATAAAAGACTTTCAGCAATATAGTGAAAAAAAAGTAGGAATTAACTTTAATTTTTTTTTTTTTTTTTGTATTACTTATTTAATAACGTGCATACGTCAATTATGCATTTCATGTTTAAAATACTAAGCTGTGGTTGAATATTTGGTATATGGCAGGCACTACAGTATTGGGCAATGAACGTTATCTACAACAAACCTCTTCCACCTGCAGCAAAACTTGTCTGAGATCAAGAACAGAGATCAATATCTATCATGCAGTTAATACTTAAGTAACAAAATATCTGTACAACAACCCAGTTTCAGTCATTTTTTTTTTTTTGCACTTTACTATGCACATTCGTTCAACGATTTAAAAGTTAAAGCTAATCGCCTACATTTCATCGAGTTAAATCTTGGAAAAGTTTTACAGTGCAATTCTTAAAAATGCATGGCTGTAACCTCAAATTTTTAAATTTATAATCAAGAATTATTACATTTAAAGAAAACTCGGTTATCGCAAGTTGTTCCTAGAAATTCGCAGTGTTCATCCTCTTCATTCATCGGAGACTTCATTCCTTCAAAGATTTCATTCATCATTTTCATGCATCTAGTACTTAGCATCATTCATTGAAAAACACTTTATACATTTCATCGTTTGCTTAAACACAAAACAATGGTTGTTAAGAGTAAGTGATTAAAAAGTTGAGGTCTTAGTAGTTTTTTTTATTTATCTATTTATTTTATTTTTTTTTTGTGATACATCGACGGGCCTCGTTATTTACTTATGTATGGTAAAAATCCTTAAAAATTCTTTTCAGATTACCTGACTTTGATGCTAAGCTTTATACACATGATCACAGTCACTATCTAGTTCTGACAACAGTGATTGCAACACAACTACAAGAGCAACGTAGTTTAATGCGTTACGACAGAGACATGTGTTGGTCACCAATGTGACATGCTAATGATGGAATTTAACAAATATCAGATGATATTTTTTTTTATTTCCAATGGCAGATTATGAACAGTTACAGAACAACGAAAAATAAAAAGAACAGAGAAAACAACAAAACATGCTGCAACAGAGTTCATTAATCTAACATATCTCTAGCCTCCCAATATCCCAAGTCTTGCTCAGAACAGGACAGTGCAGTAGATGTGTGGAGTCCATAGCCTCTCCAGAGCTGCACAGAGTGCATATCGGGGAAGGAACAATTTTGAGTCTGTAAAGATATTTACGCAGGCAGTCATGTCCAGTGGCTAGTCGGAAATGAGCGACTGCTCTACGCCTTGGAACATTACATAGATTTGGGATGGCATTCTTCCAGGACTTTTGGGAAACACGGTTATAGAGGTCTTCTTGAGCGCGGACTTTAATTGATCTTTTGATGAGATTTTTGATAGAGTGGAAGGGTATAGGACGAGATATTTTTTGTGTGATTCAAGCCCCCTTTTAGCCAGGAAGTGACACATGATATTAGATACATAGGCTATATAAAGAAATAGCCTCCGTATCTCGTATCACCCTCATTCATAAAACCTAATGAACTTTCTCCAGTGTGAGTATCGTTGGAGGCGAAACGTTATTTTAAGACAAAATGAACGATATGGCAAAATATATAAATAAGCAAAGATAATAATTTTATTTACTATTTTGTCCATTCTGATATTTCTTTTGCTGAACTATCATAGTACATTTTGATTTCCAAGTTAAGAAAACTTTTCTTAAAGTATCGAGCTAGATTTTTGTTCCATCCCTCCATTACAGTCTTCCAAAATCTTTCCAATGTTTTTAGATGCCACTTATAAAGAGTTTGTTTCTATAAATCCAAATGTAATGTAATTCATAAGAGCATGCCGTGGAATTAGGATGTGATGCAATTAAATGCAGTAACTTTAATTAATATATCACTTAAAAAATTTTTCAAAATATTGTTATTGTTACTTATACCTTAATTGGAACTCAATCCATACAAATTTAGTCACTTAATGTAAAAACAAAAAAAAAAAATATAAACGTATAAAAATGCAAAGGGAAAAGAGTAGATATTTTCAACAAAACGACCTAAAGTTCTTGAAACAGTTAAAAACAAATTAAATGTTCTAAGGATAAAAATTTAAAAACTAGAAGCACAATAATTAAAAAGCCGCGTGGTTAAGACATGTTTTCTCTGGCTCTCCAGTAAATCACCATTCTGTTGTCAGTTAGAATCCAGTCCTGAGCAAAATTGTAGATGGGATTTATTCATTTTCTCTGTCTTACATAAAACACATATGTCAGAGTTCATATTCCCCTATTTTATCCAGACGTTCAGCCAGGCAGTCGTGTCCAGCTCTTTATCTAAAATTGGCATCAACCACTTTGCGAGTTTCTCCACTCAATTTTTACCAGTCATCCCCCATTGTCTCCCAGACTTTTCCATTGTTAGATAATAAATCACTAATATACGATGAAATAAGTTTGTCCTGTATAGTCTCCTAAGACACCGTCCAAAAACTTCTTTTCTTTCTTTTTTTTTTTTTTCAATTCCTTCTATTAGCTCACACTTTCCCTATATATATCTTGTTCAAATGTTCAATCGTTCATAAAATACTTTTTATTCATCCACTCAAGTTCAAACACATTTTTTTCGAACTTGTAGTGGATGATACTTGATGTTAATACAGTTTTTCAAACATTAATTCAGTAATTAAATTTATTTAATTAATTTTAGTTTTATTCAGATTTAAGTGGCATATATCTACCAATAAATGGCGTCAGAAAACTTTTTAAAAAAAAAGGAATGAAAATTATTTATGAAGGACTTGAAAAAAAAAATGAATGAAGAAAAAGTAGGAATTGACTTTAAATTTTTTTTTATTATTATTATTACTTTTTTTTTTTTTTTTTTTTTTTTTTTGGCCAGGAAATCTGTCCTTTCTTTTTCATCAATTTCGATATGTGATTGAATTCACTGGAAATATTTACCATTTTCATTAAGAAACATGAAATCTTGCTTTGTTTTGGGTACAATTGCAGACTCAGACTGTCTTGGCAAACTTTTCTCGCTTTCCCGAACTAAAATTTTAATTTTTTATCTTCTTCGAGAAGTTAATCTATCTATTTTTAATGCAGTCAAAGAAATATATTCAATCCTCATAAATTCTAAATTTTCACATCCATCATTCCTGTCAAACAATTTTCATACAACAATCTACTAATCTTGCTTTGAGATCAATCTCACTGCTGTTAAGTTGAGATCGATCTTACTTTACGATTAATATCAACGTTTTGGTCTTAGTCATTGAACATTGTTTCTGTTTTTGTAACAACTCGAAATCGGATTGTATAAATTTGTTTGTGTATTTATAATCATGTTTAAATGTTTTGCGATGGTTCTTTGGAGAATTAGATTTCTTTCAAATCATGAGATGCAATAAGAGGTTACAAATCTTAGTTGAGTATGCATTTGTGATCTTTTTTCCCAGTCAATTGAAAACTTCTAAGTTTCTTTAACGTTTTATTAATTGTGTCCTTTATTTTATATATGGGTATGTTAATTTTTTTATCTTTTCGAGAAGTAAAGCGATCTATTTTTAATGCAATCAAAGAAATATATTCAAGCTTCATCAATTCTAAATTTTCATTTCCATTATTCACCTGCCAAATATTTTTAATGCGCTTTTATTAGTTTCACCTATATGTTTGTTTGTAACTGACTCTTTTCGGCTCGATTTTCACCCTATTTTAAGCGATCAGATTCAATTTAAACGTTGTAGACTTATCAAGGACCAACGACACTAAAATATTTTGATAAGCTTCTTATCTCATCATGATTAGGATCACAAGGATTAGTGATTTTATTTTTAACTTATGAAGAGCAATTTAACCTATGTAGAATGAAAGTACCTAAGACATTCAAACCTACGTGGACAGTGGCAGAACGGATAACGCGCCTGACTACGGATTAGGAGATTCCCTGTTCGAATACTGGCTGGCTCGACATATTCACATTTAACCTTTGTTGTACTCACAATTAAACCATTGTAAGAACTATAGTTCCAGTCCTCTTTACCGGGACGCCATTTAAATATTATAGTTTAAAAACACGCTTTTAGAGTTAATCAAACTAAAAAGTAAAGAATAATGCTTAACATAATAATAAAATGACTGATGAGGAAATTAATGTCACTGTTCTGAAAGCGTGGGGTGCTTTGTATGACGTTTTTAAACTAACTCTGCATTTTGGAATGAAACTAGTGAAAAATTATACCGATTGATATCGAGCACCCCACGCTTTTAGAACAGTGACATTAATTTCCTCGTCAGCAATTTTATTCTTATGTTAACCATTATTCTTGACTTTTTAGTTTGATTAACTCTAAAAGCGTGTTTTTTAGTTTGTTTAAACTATAATTTATATAACAATATATTACTTTGAATCAATCTACTAATCTTCCCTGTCACGTTGAGATCAATCTCCCTGTCACTTGAGATTAATCTTCCATTACGTTGAGATCAATCTTCCATTGCGTTGAGATCAATCTTACGTTACGAATAATATCACTGTTTTGGTGTTAGACATTGTACATCATTCCTGTTATTTTAACAACTCAAAATCGGATTGTATAATTTTATTTGTGTTTATATAACTATATTATGTTTATGTTTATGTTTGTTTAAAACCTCAATAAAAAGCCTTTTGCGATAGTTTCATGGAGAATTTTATTTTTTTTTTCAAATCATATGTAATAAGAGGTCAATTGATCAATTCAACTTTTCTTTAACTTTTTATTAATTGTGTCATTTATTTTACGTATGGATGTATTAAAACCTTGTCTTCCATATATTTTATTTTCATAATAGCATAAGATTTTTTTTTTTTTATCGTCGTAAAGCTCAAAAATATAGCATTCGATTCATTATTTATTTTGCAGCAATATTTTAAATATTCTAATAATGCAGATGATCATCAATCCCTATTCCTAAATGGATGCCATTCGAGAATTTGTTTATTTATTTTAATTTAATTCCTGTTCAAAGTCTTTACAAAAATGTCTGAATATCCTTTGTACAATACATGAAATAAAATTGCTAAATTCATGTATAAAAAGTTAATATTCCTTTTCCAAAATAAGTAGAATTACCTCTAAATAATAATAAAATTCAGCTATATTACCATCATTACAGTTCTGAAAAATAAGAATTTCAAAAATTGATGTGAATCGTATGCCAAGGTAAATACCATTAGTATTCAATCTGAAAATGGTCATTTTCTATAAAACAATCCATAAAAATGTTATCTTGTTCTTGAGTGTAATAATGCATACCTTATCGAAGATTGCAGAGGCATATTATATTAAATGGTAATGGTTCAATTCAAAATTCACTGATGTAGAACGCTGCATTTCATATTCTTGAAACGTAAGCTAATGCTTCAAATAATTGTAAGATTTCCTCAGTCCTTACTTACTTCAAGGTTTCTACAAAATGATATAGAAATCAAACTTGTGGAAGAATCGTGACAAAGTTATTAATTTTTGTGTTCGTTGGTAGAATTGTATTCATGTATTAACTCTCACGTATATTCTTCCTTTAAGTGAAATTAAACCAATAATTCATTATTGAAAATCCAATCCAATACTTCATTTATTATTTATTCAAGCCAGTACTTTATTTATTACTTCATTACATAAAATATGTGATACTAGTGACAATTTTCTGAAAATGTTTCAGTAGTCTTTTTTTATTTTATTGGCTATTATCTATCCTGATATTTTTTCCATTTGTAACTCACTTTTAGCACTTTTCAATCTTACTTTTTTGATAAATTTCATTATATATTTACATATTGGATCGCCACGATTTGTAATTTTTGACGAATAAATGCTACAAAAAGAATGATCATTAATTTGCATTTATCATTAAATATTGCATTTAAAATTATAAATTATTAGTTTGGCAAATTAATTCATTTTGGATCAAGGCGTGTAATGTGTTAGAATTTCTTACTCATTCATTACTTATGCCAGATGTGTAGATTAAGTGTATTTTACAACAAATCGTGTGTTTATTACAAAATTTAGTTTGAAATTAAAGATAAATTCTTTGAGAATAATTCAAATAAATAATTTTCGATAAAAATAGATTCTACACATCATAATAAATATTAAATGGGGAAAATTATATTTTTTCCTACCTTCACTCAAAACAACACAATCTTAGACAAAAATAAATAAAATAAACTCTTTTGCACAGAAATTCACCAATGAGTTCAGACCTCTCTGATAATCATTAATTTATTAATTTGTTATTCTTTCTGATGGTTACGGTCATACAATAAATATCCACAAATGAACTAGCTCTGTCGTTCATAGTTCACTTGTCATTGAAAAAGAATTCTATAAGATCAACTTGACTTGCTGATTGACTGATTTTTTTTTATCAATTTAAATAGCGCTATCTTTGATAAGCAATTTTATATTTTATTATTTTTATTATAGAAGTTAAGCTTCTTATATAAAAATCAAGACAGAAAGTCTGCCAACCTTTTTGCTATGGAAGTGTGGATAGAATATTTTGTTCATTTTGTGAGCATGTATATGCACATATCGTCACTTCCTGTTTATATGGATTGTGCGGAATCGGCGATTTGGCGATCGGCAGAAAAATGAATGTATCCAACACACTGTAGTTGTTGATTGTTTGTGTTGCTATAATATGCTTCAAAATGAAACTAATTTAAAGTTATACACAGTCCAGTCACATTAATGTGACCACCACCTACTTCCGATATCAACGTGAAATAACCAATCACGAAACGTAGGTGGCAGCACATTGCAGTGGAGTGTATATAAAGAATTCCACTTAAATACCACTTAATACCACATTCCACACTCCACTTTAAGCCAAAATATGCAAGAGTGTATATTCCGAATTTTGATAGGTGGTCACATTAATGTGACTGGACTGTGTATATCTATTGAAAAATCCAGATAAAAATCCAGAATCTTGTACCCCTTCAGCCAATTTGTGCCAAATCGCCAAGTAAGCAAACAAACTTTCCGCAGGGTGTTAAACAAAAGAAAATGAATTATTATTTATATTTTAATGAACTATATTCTTAGATTGTCTGTTTTATCTATCAAATTATTAAAGAAAACATGTTAAAAGGACTTTTACATTCCTTCCGCCAGTTGGTAATATCTCACGCCATTCCACTTTCCTATTATCCACTCGTTAACTTGCAAGGCCATATCCATTGAATAAAAAGAAGAAAACAACACAAATAAATTTTCATTTTATATTTCAGTTATTATAAGCCAATTATTTCCTTTCTGGTCATTGAAGATAATGAATCATTACTTTATTTTACACATGTATTTCTCCATGTTAGTGTCCGCATATCCATGGTCACAAGTTTCCTCCAAATCTAAACAAAATTGGCAAGAATATTGGCTGTTTAATAGAAAACCTAGATAAACTGATTATTTTTTCGAAATTGGATGAATATTCGTTAAATTACCCAATTAAATTTTACGCCAATTTGGCGCTTTTTCGTGGTTGGCAAATTTTTCACGGCTGACTTTATATTTACATTGATGTATTGTTCATAGACAGGCGGACGTAAAATAAATAAACAAAAACATACTAACGACACACACACACACACACACATATATATATATATATATATATATATATAGTTTTCTTGTTGTATTTTTATCGAAAAATATTTTAATTTTATTGAAATGCGATTAAATTTTCTTTGTACTGTACTTACGTATAGATTTAGTGAAAGTGCTTGAACATCAGAATATGTGGTATTGAAATAAAATAACTTTTAAAATAATAGGTTTTTGGTTTAATACATTTATATAATGTTAATAACATTTAATTAAATTCTGTAATATCTGAAAACATAGATTTTTTTTTATAGAAACTATCAGTATACCAAAAAGTATTAATTTTCCTTTCTTTCTTGCTAAAATTTATTCCTTTCCTGGAGCAATGACTTTAAAATATTTGGAAAATACAAATCCATAATTCTTTCCTGCCAATTTAAGGAATATATCTGTCTTTGCTTAAAATAAACCGTTTAAAAACACACTACATTACATTATTTATTACTTTCTGTCACTGAATTTAATATTAGTTTCTTACGCTTTAAAACATGTAAGATAAAAAATTTCTGTTGTTATAATTTTATTATTATTATTATCTGGAGTAAACTGAAAACGAATTTGAGGTGAATTGAAAATTCAGTAATTTTCAGTAATTCAGTTTTTTTTTTTTTTCCAAAAAGAATTTAGGGATTTAGTGATTCGCATTACTAACTATAATTTCGAGATTTAGTTTATCTAGGTATAGTAAAGTAAGGAATAAATTTAAAAAAGTTATTATATTTTTATTAATTCAACTCACATATATGAATACATTCCTCACTATCTTTGTATGTGCCCAATTAGTTTTATCAAGAACAGCATCTAATTAAATCCACCAACTTGCTGGCAGAAAAAATTGTGCAATTTCTAGAACTCTGAGGACCATCGCTCCAGAAGATAAAGTTTAGTTATTTCTGTAAAAGCAAAAAATGGGTGATGCCTTCTGGTAAAACAATGGCGGATAACTATTGTTATATGTTGTACCAAATAAAATGGGGTCAAAAATTTCCATTCCAGAAGAATTTTTAAATAACATTTAAAATAATCGACCCCATTCAGAGCCTAAATTTTTAAACCAGAAAATGTATGTAAATCTTTTATGGAAATTGTTTTGATAATTAAATTATAAAGTTAAATTAGAATATAAATTAGAATATAAAGCATTGATATTATAGTTAAATTAGATTATAAAGCATTGATATTATTGTTAAATTAGAATATAAAGCATTGATATAAAAGAAAATAAAAATATACTCATGAATATTTTGGCAAAAATTGACAAGATGGTGTATTTTCTTTTATTTTATATAAACACTGCTAACTAAAAAGAATATAAGTTGTTGTTGTCACCTATGATTTTATTAAAACTCAATCAATACAAATTTGACCATTTACCGTAGAACATATAAAGAAATAAAAAAATATTAATAATTATATAAAGTAATAATAATTATATAAATAACATAAACTTTTTAATTAATAATAATAATAACAATATGATAATAATAATAATAGCATATAACAATAATAATAATTACATAAAGAACTTATTAACAAATCAAAATTAAAAAAGGGAAAGACCAGATATTAACAAAAACAAAAAACTCCTTAAAAACAGTTTAAAAAATAAGTTAAATGTTCTAAAGATAAAAATTTAAAAAGCTAGAAGTGCCATAATTTAAAAGTCCGTGTGATCAGGACATGTTTTCTGTAGCCGTATAGTTTTGTAAATAATTTATTTGTCTATTTGTCTGTCGTTACAAAATTTGTACTTTTCTGCATAAAATCATTTTATATTTTTCCAGGATAAATATAAAACAATAAGTCCAACTGACCAAGCATCTCAAAATCTTGCACAAATGACATGATAATTTATTACCTTAACAACTCATAAACTTATCGTCCAATGTGTAGTATTGCTTTATCTTGAATAAAGGTAATGGTCTCCAATCCAATTCTTTTCTACCCCAATAATAGCGTAACAGACTACCCAATTTCATTACATTTAGCATGAAACAAACCACTATTTCCATTCAAAAAAAAAAAAATATTTACGATGTGTGTGACTTTCAATTAATTTTGTTCGAGAGAAAAGTTACGTAACCACAAATGGCGCTCTCCTCATTGGTTCCCTCAAAATTGGAGATTCATGAAATTGAATTACGGAGGATGAACGCGCAGCAATAAACTCATTATTTAAGTGGAAACAGTAGTTTGTTTCACTATGGGAGTATTAAAATAAGCCTTAAGAATCACATAATGGAACATAAGTAGTTTTTAGCAATTGGGGATACATGTGAGGGTGATCAATGAAACTAAAAAAACCATAAATCTTTTCATCCGAATAAAAAAAGTAAAAAGTAAAAAAAAAAAAAAAATATTGAAAAAAGGGTTAAAAGTAAAAAATAATAATAATTAAAATAATAATAATAATTAAATTCGATCCGATTGTTCACCAGTTGCAGATACGACAAAGTTAAATTAAAGAAATTGAAAATGGTAAAAAGTCATGATATTTAAAATGAAATGAAAATATTTGATGATCATATTAATCATATGAAAGATGAAATGATCATATTTGAACTGAAGGTATAATTAATTTTTCCTAGAGAAAAAAGAAGTCATGAGTAGCTGCAGCATTTCAATGATCTTAATTCTTTACAAAAACGTGAATCCAAAATAATGTCAATAGTTAATCAATACCATAAATCATTTAGTTCAATTGCTTTTTTTACACCAACTGCTCATTGAACCTCATAAAATACATTCACCGATATTCTACTTCAGAGATGCATAGAACATTTTGACTCATTATTTAGGAAAACAAATATATATAAAGTTAACCTACATATTTGTTTAAAAATAAACAAATATGCAATGTTGCTTTAAATTCTTCGTGATTTGCTTAGATTTCAAGGAAATTTAAAGTTCTAAAAGGCAGTGTAATTTAAAAACACAAGATGTTTACTTACACAAGACGCAAGCAACATATACACATGATACTAATTTCCATTTGAAGTGAGCGTTACAACGCTATTTCTACTATTCCAACCAAATTTTGGTTTTCTTTTGAAAAATTCTAGGATCATCTTATCATACCATCTTCATATTACAACGGCGATACATTTTATGTCATCAACAACTATCTTCAAGGGATCTAATAAACAAATTCTACATATTGGAATAAAAGTTTTTAACTGTTTTACCACATAAAATTTTGTTTGGATATGAATTTCAATAATTTTGAAACCGTGAACAAAAGTAATGAATAATTAATTACAGAATAATTAGGGTACCGATATAATAGTCTACTATGACAATTTGTTAATTCAATACTTAATCGTTCTTTTTTTCTATTACATCGAAATCTACAGTTTATTTAGTTTTTTAAATTACTAGATTTCCCCATTCTTAAATATAATGTATTATTGCAAATACCGTTATTCTCACAATGCAGATCTGCCATTTTCATACTAAGTTTAAAAAGCGAAATATATTTTTCTCATTCTAACCACATATGATCAACGCAGAATGGTTTAACAGATATTCACCTAATTATTCTGGATATATTATCTGTTCCATGACTTCTTATTTGTGATCATGAAGTAAAAACGATTTATTATTGCTGAATATTTTTTTTTATTAGAAAAATGTTCCAATTTTTATTTATTATAAAGATTTATCGTGTCGCCATCTAATGACGAGAATCAGAACTATTTATTTCTGTATTATCATTTACCCACTTTTGAATTGCTATTATGTCAAGAAATTTCTAATTAAATATGCCAAGGAATTTATGGTTAAAATGAATTATCACAAAGATTACATGAAAAAATTCAATTGAAATTTTTAGCTGTGAATTGTGTAATTATGCGATATTTTAATATACATATCGTCTATGATCTCGTGTTTCCCACAGAGAGGGCAAATCCAATAAAAATGCCAATGGTGGGATGTCCAAACAGTCATGGCCCCCACAAGTCTAAATTCCGCGACATCTTTTTCACGAGGTTTGTCCGAAATTTTTATTATTTTTTTTATTTCCAATGGCAAGAGAAAAAGACCTCCTACGAGGTGAAAACTGTGTAAAACACCCACACAAAAAAAAAAGAAACCAATAAGAGAAAAAAAGTCAATGTCACATCAGCAAAGTTCTAGCAGTCCAATATCTTTTTCATCTCGGAATTCCCCATGGAAGGCCGAGCATCCTACTATGGTGCATGTTCATGATCTGGTCTTTCCCACAGAGCGGGCAATTTGGGTTATCAAAAATGCCAATGCTGTGCAGATGGTCAAAAACAGTCATGGCCCCCCACAAGTCTAAATTCAGCGACAGCTTTTTTTTACGATGTTTGTCCAAAATACCCTGCTTCAAAATGTTCCTCCAACTCCTCGAGGAGTTACGAGCAGTGAGTAATGCCTACCCTCAAACTCTCATTTGATTTTTGATATAAGTTTGATGGAAGAAATTTCTAATTAAAAGTCAAGAAATTTCCGGTTATCTTTAATTTTCACAAAGAGAGCTTAAATTAATTTCGTTTCAAAATTTCATCTGTGAATTGTGTAAGGAGATGATATTTCAATATAAGAAAATATAAATATTTCAACATAACTGTTCTTCAAAAGAAGTATTATATTTTGAAGACGACGACGATTTGCCAGATTGACGGAGAGCCTTGGTTGCCTAACAACCTCTATCTCCTGCTTTGGGAATGAGAGAAGTTTCTTAAGCTTTAAGCTTATATATATATATATATACATTATTAATTTATTTAAAAAATAAATTATTAATTATTAATAGAGTTTCAATAGCAATTCTTCGTATAAAGACCTGTAACCAACCGAATCATTAGGGGGCATTAATGGAAGTATTAGAGCACTTACAATTTGCGAATATTTGCAGTTTGTCAGCTTTGTTCTTAGTGGAATTTATTTGATTAATTAAATTGGGAAGATTTTTGAGGTCTTTAAATAAAGAAATACATGTCTTCATTAAGAAAATTGCATTTTGGAATACGTTAATATCTTACATGCTGGGAAAAGTCATCTGTTGGTTCTGAGTCACAATTGCCGGAGCGGATGAAGTTGCAGAAATGTTTTAGCATAGAAGCTAAGCTGAGGTTGGAGGTAGCTTGTCAAGAAGGGATGTTCTTAGGATAAACAGCTGATCTATTGGAGTTGGAGATAATTTTCGGGAATTTGGGACAGCCTCTCCAGGCTGCAAAATGACCGATGGCTTTGCAATTAATACATTTGGGAACATATATATTTTTATTTTGTATTTTGTATTATATTTATATTTTTTATATTTTGTATATATTTTGGATTATTTCTTACAATTTAAACAATACAGAAACATTGTTATATTTTACTTCAACTCTAACAATGAAAATTTATCCTTGGAAGCGAACAATGCATTAGAATTTCGTTAAACACAGTAGAATATAACAATACCTATTTTGGTAAATATTTCATAGTTTTTCAACTAATCTGTATGATTTCAATCAAGATGCCAAATTAGTGATCAATTAAAGTCAAACATAATTAGCATATGAAGAACAATGCCTTTTTAAATGATTTAAAAAGTAGTATTCATTTAAACGATACAAATAATTTATAGAGATACTAATTTAAAGGTAAGATAAGCTCTAAATCTATGCTTACTATATGCGAATTATATTACATAATTATATTTAGTTTCATTTGTTTAAAAGATCTGTTCAAAATATCTAAAGAATTCTATTAAAATCTTAAAATATTTTTCAGTTTTAATGAATATCAATGAATTATGTTAATTTTATTATTTAATGTTTTGACAAAAATTAAAAATCATTTAGATGATTTCTTTATTAAAACAAAGAACAAAAATAGAGCCCAATAACAAAATAAAAAAAAAATTAGCAAATTTAATATCGCAAACTAAGAGAAAAAAAAAAATTGATCAAGATAAAAATAAAATTACACTACTGGACATTAAAATTGCTGCACCAGGAAGAAATGCAGATTACAAAATGATATTTATTGGACAAATAAATTATACTGGAAATAACGAGTGATTAAATTTTCAAGAAATTTGGGTGCATATATTCTGAGAAATCAGCACCCAGAACAATCCCCTCTGGCAGTAATAACAGCACTTATGCACTGCACATTGAGTCAAACAGAGATTGGGTGGCATGTACATGTACAGATGCTCATGCAGCTTCAACACGATGCCACAGCTGATCAACCTTAGTGACTGGCGTATGGTGTTAAGCCAGTCGCTCTGCAACCATGGACCAGACGTTTTCTATTGGCGAGATCTGGTGAACATACAGGCCAGGGCAACAGCCAATTTGTGAGTTTGCGCTGAAAAACTAATCATTTACATATCACAGCATCTTCTTTCTGTCTTTTAAATTTCACGTCTGTAGCATGTCGTCTTCTTGGTGTAGCAATTTTAATGGCTAGTAGTGTATATTTAACACCATGAATTTAACTCAGTTCTTGGCTTGATCTTATTCCTCTTCTTAAAATTAGACAATGAATGCTGTCGATTCAAGGACGCTTTCTCCATCTATTATGTTTGTATCAGTTTTCTTAAAAATAATTATTGCCTGTTTCATTTTCAGATTTATTTCTGAATAGTTTGTTCCATCTGCAATATGCCTAAAATGGAAAGAAACAAAATGGCTTACGTCAACTGTTTGACGCCGGTCACAAGACGACGCAGAGCTTTCACGTGCAGTAGTCAAGTAAATTATTTTATTTTTCATTATTCTTTAAGATTTTCAATTAAAGATTTCAATGAATTCAGGACATATTATTTTAATATTCTAAAATGATTTCATGATATAAACAATTTAAAAATAAAACAATTCATTATCGAGGGCCTGAATGGCCGAGTGGCTAGCGCTCGGTACCACAGGTTTCAGGTTCGAGTCCCGGCGGTGCCATGGATGTTTGTAGTGGTTCGGAATCCACTTTAAACCGTAGGTCCCGGTCTAATAGGATCGTAGAGAATTGCGGGGGCATTGTTACTCCGTGGCTTACCTTCAAGTTAGACGCGCCCCCTGGGTAATGCAAAGTGAGTAACGTCTGTGCAGCGCTTGCCTTAAGGCATTCAAGACCAAGCTGTCTAAGTGTTTGCCAGCTGCATTAGAAAGAAAAAAAAAGAAAAGCAATTCATTATCATAAGCTGATATTTAAAATAATGATTTTTTTGTATAAATTTAAGAAACATAAATCAAAAGAAACTAAAGCGTGCGTTGTTTAGCAATATTTGTTGAGTTATCATTTCGATTAAAGGAGAAGTACTTAATTTTTTTTTTTTTTTTGAGATTAAGGAATCGGTATTTAACCAACCCCCATAGTTTAGCTTCAGAAAAAAATACACAGAAATACATGATACATCAAAACAGTAAGATGTCATAAAACGTAGAAAATGTTATTTTCAAATTCCTCTACTTGAATTGCGGTTTTTCACTCGCCACTAGAAAGGCAGATATTTAGCAAAAAGAGCATTGCTGAACTACGATGGCAAATGTGCAGCATAATCAACATTACTAAACTAGAATGGAAGATATTTAGCGAATTCATAGTTATTGAGCTAGAATTAAGTACTGTAGCTAATTCAGCGTTACTGAGGATACATGAACCCTGCTGCATTACATCTATATTTTGCCAGCGCAGTTTGAAACAAAAACCTCCAGGGTCCACATATGTAAGTTCACTCTTGCCTACCTCTAAACACAACATTATCTTATCCATCTCCGGTATAGATCCCCCTTCCTTGGGCTATACACTGGGCCTTTCCTACCTTGAAGAAGTTTATATACAAAAATATGCAAAAAGAGCATAGGCTAAACTTTTGGTTCATAAAATTAGCACAAATTTGTAATTATATCAATTATTCTGAACTACCTTTTATAAGAATGTTTCTGATACCAAAAGATGCTTTTTGAATGCATTTTGGAATCAAAAGATAAAACAAGGATCGTACTATCAAAAGACTAGACTGGATTCTTTTGATTTTTAAATACAAACAGATTTGGTGAAAATATATTGGCAGTTTTCTTTGACATATTTATGAATACATTAAGTATAGAACTTTTCTATCATCTCAGACATCTTCAGAAGGAAAGATAATAAGCAATATTATACCTAATACTACAGACTTTATTTAAAAAGCCTTTTAAATGTTCATACACAAAGTATTGTTTATCTATTTTGTTTATTTGACAAATTATTTCATACGGCTAATACCAAAAAATAATAAAATTAATAAATAAATAAGGAGAAATAAATGAATTAAGAAATAAAAAAAAGCATTAAATTTGCTGTCGTCAAATTTTTCTTCTAATAAGTAGATAAAAAAACATATTTTTTACTGAAACATATAAATAAAATTTTCAAAAATTAATTTTAAAGTGTAATAGATCCTTTCTTTTACTTGACACTCTGTGCACTAATTCTTAGTCAAGGTCTATGCAGTACGCCACACGAATACAAATTTTATTATTAACTATGCTTCTTTCTCTTTAAAAAATCTCCGAGGATCTTTGGAATATAATGACTATTTGTGCACATGAATAGCAGAACCAGCAATAAAGGAAAATCAATTTTTGGGCCACTTTGGTTTTTAATCAAGTAGGTTGAATTAAAAGTGTATTGTTGAATGGCAGCCAATCAGTAGCCTGAGTGGGAAGAAAATCTGGCTCCCAATTGACTGATGTTTGGCGACATGAGATTTTAGCATAAGGTGGAAATCCGTCTTGAATCTAATAATATCTCCCTGAATCGAAGAACTAGGAAGGATGTCGTAATATATAAAAGATACGAAGATATAAAGATACGAATATCTATAAATATAGATATTTCGTATTGTAAAAGATATACATTTCCTATAGTAGTAGCAAAAGAAGGATGCATATTTGCACTTGTGATACATTATAAGCAAAAGAAACTGAATTTACTATATATTTACCATTGCACTGGGAAAATAAAATTATAATTTGACAAAGCCGAGCTTTTTCGCTGAAAAAAAATGAGCTTAGAAAATTAATATCAGTATACTTTTCATCTCCCAGGACACTTTTTAGAATCCTTTAAAAATTAGAACCTCTCAATAGAGTATTATTCTATATAATAATACTAAAGAAAATTAATAATCCGAAATAGATTACATTCGAAAAACAGTCAAAATGATATTTGTTTGTAATCCAAAATAATTTGATTCTTAAATACCAAACATCAATTAACTGCAGAATTTTTTAGTTTGAAATTTCAAATTAGATTGAAAGTTCCTGCGCTAAAGATTTAATATGAGTTTTTAATACGTGCATATTGCTGATATTTCAAGAAATTTTCATTTATTTTGCATGCCATTAAAATTTCGAATAATCAATAATATTTTTATACTATTAGGTTCCGCAACAGAACCACAAAACAACAACAAAAACAGCGCAACAGAACCAACAAAATGAATTGGATACGCTACAATCCACAACTATTAACCCAAATAACATTCCGTCACAGATAAAACAGGTAAGCAATTTCATTAACTCTGCATCATGCTGCTTACCATTAAATATATATATTGTTAATTAGACTGCGTAAAGCACATCTGCAATTCCTGTGGTCAAAGTATTTTTGTTGTTATAGAATAGTGCGAATCATAACATGACTTAAATACGTTTTACAGTATCCCTTTATGTACATGAAAATTTGATCAAGCCGCTGTGTCCCCAGTGATGTTTGCATAATTTTTTTTTTATATTGGTATGCATAGAGATCAGGCAAATAATATTTATCTTATTTTATTTTTAAAGATGCTACTTAATACTTTTAGATTCATTTATTAATTATCTGATTTATAAATTTATAGCTCTATAAAAACAAGTAAGTAAACTAAGTGTCTTTGTTCAAGTGGAAAATTGCTGTACAGTAAGTTTCGCGGTTTTTTTGAGCTATGTTTGCTTTTAGTTCGATTCACTAATCATAGATGGAAGCACAATCAAAAAAATTAAATCCTTCACTATAGCGGGAAATAAAATAAAACCGAAAGTTAGCCAAGTGGAATTGTTAACTATGTGAATAATTGTAAATAAATCGAAATCGAATAGAGTGGGAGACTATGCTGTTCTGGTGCAAAGCGATTATGAAAAAGAATACAAAAGCAAAAGAGATAAAAACCGATCCTTATCATACAAGTTTGAAATTAAACTTAGCATAATCTCATCTGGTCGTCAGGCATACCATTTCTCATACTTGCTGCGACGTCGTGGAGAAGTTGTGGGTTCAAACAGTTCCAGCGTCATGGATTGCTTTTTTCTGTTATGCAACGAAGCTTGATGAGCGTGGACTCTAGCTGCAGTTTGTCTCCTGTACTTGCCCGATAGGATTAATGTCAAGTAGTACACAGCCAAACATCACACTGGATATTTCTGCAAAGGAAGTCGTCTGATCCGGCCCGCACACGATGACACAGCGTATTATCACCCATGAATATGAAGTCCGGGCCAAAGACATCTCCAAAACAGACCAACAACAATACGTAAC
>BPLR01004330.1:0-33444 GCA_021605095.1 Caerostris extrusa | reverse complement strand
ATATCCTTCCATTCCTCTGAAAAAGGTACCCTTTATAGTGCTTAAACTTTCACTATTAAATACCAGAACCAAATCTTTGACATCTTCACACATCCAAGGAACTCATCCTCTGCTAAACACCCTTAAAAATATTTTTTTCGTCACTCCTTCGTTATCTTTCGTTATCTTTCAACTGCCTCCCCCTTCCGTATGAAGTGATGGATGGGGCTGAAGGTGATCCCTGATTTTTCTGTCCTTTTATATATATTATACTACAGTATGTGTGCTTGTAATATTTTTTTTATTTATTATCTATCTCTCTACACCCTTACTAGTATCTCTCTTATTTTTTATATTCTTCTGTCCTGTGTTACTTCGAGACCAGTAATCTTCGATAACAGCTTCACTTTGGTCCCTATGGTAACCGCATGGACTTTTTACAGGATTTTTCCTTGAAAATGTCAGTCTCTATCCAATATTTTATTTTTCAGAGAATTTCATTTTTTTTTTTCTTTTTTTTTTTTTTGTAGTTGTCGTTGCCGTCACCACGCGACAAATTTATTCCTGCTCCAATGCCCGCGAGTCCAATTTATATATTTCTCATGAAGTTTTCAAATGTGTGGCTGCTCGGTATTAATTTGTCCTGAAGGAAAAGGATTTCTGGAACGAACAACTTGTGTGTCATATATTGATTGGTATTTTCTTTTCCAAAAACTGCGTTATTCAGTTTTAGAACCGTATGCTTGCGAGTCTTCCGGGCACGAATTGGCTCGAGTTGTTGTCTTTGGAGAGACGGTTCCGTCTGCTGAAAGTCTCGGATGGCTTTTTGAGAAGAACTTTTGAGCCAAAGTTAAAAAAAAAAAATGACTTTGCCGTTTTCAAGACAATGCATTCCTTTTTTTTTCTTAAGATCGCTAATTTCTAAATTGAATTACAAAAGATACTAGAAAGAATCTTTTAACCTCGAGGGCAAGTCAAAAAAGGTTTATCATCGTCTTTGATAAATTTTTGCTTTGCTTTAGTTACCATGGAAACTGATTTATTTTTATACCAACATATTTTCTGAGATTAGAATTTATTATTATCTTTTCTAAAATGCTTTAGGAAAAAATGTGTGGTACTCTATTTATATTACAATATATGTTAGCGATTATGTTTCATCTACGTTGCATTTATTATAAAATCGATAAAAATATCATCTTTTGTATCTATTAACTTTAACAAGAAACGATTAAATTTAAAAAAAAAAAACGATTTTTCACAAGAATGGAAAATATGTATCCTGACATAAAATTTTAATCCCAAGGGCAAGGAAGTTACAATGGTCTATCTTTTTCGTTCTTATCATTTACATTAATTTTAAAATGATAAAAATTAGTTTTAGGACATTATTTTATCAACTATTAATTAGCCATTCTTCTTCTTCCTAACTACTGACATTATTTCTTACAGAAATTATGAACAATATATCACCCTTCAATAAAATGCTTTTAAAATAAAAAACAGAAGGATAATTAAAATTACTAATAGAAAAAGCCCATCAAAATCTAATCTCTTCTCACTTTCCCGTCAGTCGACAAAGCAAAAAGAAATCTGATACACTTAACACTAATTCAACTTTAACGTTCTAATTATCATTTTACCACCACCTCATTATCAGTTTATCTTTCAAGTGGATACATTTTAAAAGTGACACGTTTTAATTGCATATTAAAAAGAACACACACACACACTACATGGATATATCCTTCCAAACGGATATATCCTCCAAAAATGTACCCCTTTATTGTACTTAAACTTTCACTATTAAATACCTGAACCAGATCTTTGACATCTTCCACATCCAAGGAACTCATCAGTTTGCTAAACCTCCTTAAAAACCTTTTTATTTTCGTCACTCCTTCGTTATCTTTCAACTCTCCCCCCCACCCCCCTTTCGTATGAAGTGATGGATGGGGCTAAAAAGGATGCACCCAATTTTTCTGTCCTTTTTATATATATTATACTACAGTGTGTTGTGTGTGTAATATTTTATTTATTTTTATGTATCTCTCTACACCCCTTAGTAGTATCTCTCTCTTACTTTTTTTTTCATTCTTCTGTCCTGTGTTACTTCCATGCCAGTAATCTTCGATAACAGCTTCCCTTGGTCCCTATGGTAACCACATGAACTTTTACAGGATTTTTCCCGAAAATGTCAGTCTCTATCCAATATTTTATTTTTCACAGAATTTCATTTTTTTTTTCTTTTTTTCTTTTTTGTAGTTGTCGTTGCCACCACCACGCGACGAATTTATTCCTGCTCCAATGTCCGCGAGTCCAATTTATATATTTTTCATGAAGTTTTCAAAATGTGTGGCTGCTCGGTAATTCTTGTCTTGAAGTAAAGGGATTTCTGAACGAACAACTTTTGTGTGTCATATATTGATTGGTGTTTTTCTTTTAAAAAAAAAACTGCGTTATTCATTTTGACTTGAACCGTATGCTTGCGAGTCTTCCGGGCACGAATTGACTCGTGAAGTTGTCGTCTTTGGAGAGAACGGTTCCGTCTGCTAAAAGTCTCGGATGGCTTTTGGTGAAGAACTTTGAGGAACGCAAAGCAGTTAAAGAGCCTGATGAAAAATGGCTTTTGCCGTTTTCAAGCCAATGCATTTTTTTAAGATCGCTAATTTCTAAATTGAATAACAAAAGATACTAGAAAGAATTTTTAACCTCGAGGGCAAAGACAAAAAGTGTTATCATCTTCTTTGATAAATTTTTGCTTTGCTTTTTAGTTACCGTGGAAACTGATTTATTTTTATACCAACATATTTTTCGAGATTAGAAATTTATTATTATCTTTCCTGAAAATGCTTTGGGAAAAAATGTGTTTCTGTTAATATTACAATATATTTTAGCGATTATGGTTAATCTATGATGCATTTAATATAAAATCGATAAAAACATCATGTTTTTTATCAATTAACTTTAACAACAAAAGGTTAAATCTTTCACAATAATGGAAAATATGTCTCCTTACATAAAATTTTAAGCAAAGGAAAGGAGGTTACAATGGTCTATTTTTTCAGTCTTATAATTTTTTTCTGCAGTAAAAAAATACTATTTTTGCATTAAAAATTTAAACATTTTATCATTACTGTAACACAATATTCAACGCAAATATATATTTTTATATGTTTACTTGAAGTGCTTCCTTCTTATCTCTGTTCCAGGGTAGAGTGGCACACTTTGACGGACATATTAGGCATGTCTTAGTAAACATTTGATTTAGAATTTTGTTTATAAATTTATATATGAAGAGAAATATTTCAATGTGATAATAATCAAGCAAACTAAAAGTTACATAACAATATTGTGCACTTAATTTTAAACAAGTGAATGTCACATTTTAGAGATGGTATTTTAATAAAAATATATCAAAAAAAATTTATTGTGGCATATCTAGAAGTAAGAGCGACTGTAATAATGTCATTGATATGAATTTCTCCAACAATTTAAATTGAAATAAATTTTTTAGTAAATACTTATGCTGATATTTTATTTACATGAAATTCTACATCCTCATCTTGAAAAAAAATAACTTCTTGACATATTTAAAATTTTTATATGCGCTACTATTCAAAAGTTTACGGAGGGCGGGGGGGATATTTTTACCTTGTATATAGGTCCTTATATGTCTGTGGTGCAGTATTGTCATTCGATGATTAATATCCTATTTTCAATAAAATTTTGAATAATGACCTGTTCTATTATTGGTATATTGATCGTAAATTGATTGTTTTTAATCAGGATATTGACATGGTCCCTTTTACTGCTAAATAAATATACTATAAAGAAGTTTAAAAATTCTTTTTATATATTTTTATAAAAATATAAAATCTTTATAATGCAATATGGACTTATGATATATATATATATATATTAATTTATTTATTTCACTATACTGAATTTAGTATAGAAAAACATATATGCGCTATGAAATGAAAATTTATTAAATTAATACAATAAAAATTAATAATAAATATTTAATAATTAATTCTTTAGTACATAATTTACGAAATAATTATTATTTAAAAGCAAAAATTATGTTATGATTATGTTTTTGTGAATAAAAAAATATATACACTATAAAATTCTAGCATTTATTAAATTACTACAATTTATTAATAATTATTAGTTAATCAATTAGTAATAATTATTCATAGTTAATTCTTTAATAAATTATTTAAAATTGTCATTAGATAATTTACGAAATAGTTTTTATTTAAAAGTAAAATTCTTTCTATACATATTGGAAACAAGAAATTTTTAATGTGTTTTTTTACTTTCCCCCAAAAAGTCAGGATTCTTAACGCGGTTCAAAACCCTCTTCTCGGTTCCTAAATACTTGAGAAAATTTTATTTCTCGATAACTCCGCGGTGGACGAGACGCTGGTATATTGAATAAAGAAGCCTAAATTTCCTCGAAATAGCCCCCCAATTATATTTCCGGTGGCAATATCATTTCGGGCCGATTACATTCGAGAACTCTTTCACCTTCCTAGGGTTCCCCAGCGCTGCACGACATCCATTTCGGGCCGAATAAGAGTTCTTCGGTCCGCGAGAAGAAGAAAAGAAAATAAATAAAATAAAAATAAGGTTTTTGAAGTCAGCACTGCTCAGAGAAGGAAAATCACCGTCCCATTGTAAGAGAGAAATGAAATATATATATATATAAATCGACAAACAAACAAAATAAATAAATCGGAAAAAAAGACGGAATACCTACCAGATGCTTTTTGAGAATTCGGTTCTGATCTAGCTACCAACGAAAAGCACCGATTACTGAATTCGCGGAATTTTCCTTCCTTCGGAACAGGCCATTTTTTTATATTTATTCCATTACTTCACTTATTTTCATTGAACATTTTCTGCAGACGAATAAACGCAAAGCTAGATGGAGTAAATAATAATAAAAAAAAAAAAAAATAGAAAAAAGAATTTTAAGTGTGTGTGAAGAAATTCGAAGTTCTTTGAAGGGTATTGGTCAATGAACGCGGTCAGCATTCGAACTTTTTTTCCCCGCTTTTATTCTTTTGGTGCGAGACCTTCAAAAAAAAATTTGACGAGTTTTTTTTTGAAGGATCAGTTAGGGTCACTATTTAACACACTTTTTAGAAAGATTTTTTTATTTATTTATTCCTTCAACAGCAAACGGCATAAATTTATAAGTGAGAAGAATGGGTTAGAACTTTTTACCTAGAAATTGGTGAGATCTTGTCAAAACATTTTTATGTTTATCTTATTTCTTCTTTTTCTCTTTGTAAATAGTACATTTTTAATAATACATTTGATCTTGACTTAAATAGAAATATAATTTAAAGGTTAAATTATTTGTATTACAAAAATCAGTAAATGGATTTAACAAATGTGATTTAAGGGTAAAGTCTACATTAAAAATTTGAGTAATACTTACACAGTTTTTATATAGTTTTAAAATGTTTCAATTAAATTATTTTTCTTTCTTGTATAAATCTTTCTTGTAGAAACTGAATATAGGTAGGATTCTTGAATTTTTTTATTATATATAAATGGTAACTAACTACTAACTGGATTGTACTTGGTCTTATAAATTATGAACAGCCCACCGACAGGCAATGAAGAAAGGGTATTACATTGCTTTTTGGTACGACATTTGTGTGTTATATGCGAAAAACTTAGAAAACTCCAACCATGCATCCTGATTGCCAATGCGAGAAGTTTAATGCATGTTTCCATCGCCATCGAGCCTTCTCTGTTACTAAGAGTGGCTGCAATATATAACGCCGGCAGATTCCGGGCCTGCATGGCCTGGAGCCACCCGGCACATAGCCTGTACAAGTTACTATTGTTCCTCAAGTTAGGCCATTTCACAGTATAATCAGTTGAAATTATTGTTCCCTTATGAATAATTGTAAATTCGGAGAAAACGATGTAATTGACTTTAGTATAAAATTTTAGCTGGAGAAACTAAAAGACATTATATTGAAAAATTTAAACATATCAGGTATATTCTCCTTGTTTAGCTATCATAGAATATTTATGAGTTCAGGGGAAAACTTATAAAAACATATCACAAGTGTATAGTGTAGAAATAATTATTTGCCATAATTTTCTAAAAATTAAGTGTGCGCGTTACAAGTAAATCGTAAAAAAATTTGAAATGAAAAATTAAACAAAATATGAATCTATCGATGAAAATGAATTATTAAAATTTAATGTAAAAATTGTAATATTAAAATAACTATTTCATTCATGAAATCATTCGTTTTTGCTAAGTGTATGCCAAATTTCCTTTCTGAATGCTATTGTTAACTATTTTTCTGATGCAAAATGGTTTAATAACTAATTTTATGTTAATTTCTATTAATGTTCATATGCCAAAAGCAGTTTAAGAGACAATATTTTTTATAAATATTATAAGTTTTCTGATTAGTTTTGAAATAAATAAGAGGACAAAAAATCTAACAATTATATACAAATTATTATCATTGCCATTTTTATGGATCTACTCCTAGTTCTTCCGAAAAAAAAACCACATACTTCCTGGCTGAGGTCAATTTATCCATTACCATCAAGTCCATCCCACATTCCTCTGCCATGACAAAACCGAGTCTCATCCACACAGAATGCGAATACGATCCCTATATGCCTCCACTGAGACAGCCACAAAAACCCACATGCACCCTACATCCCACCACACCACGTAATAAATGAATACCCGATCAACCAATCAGTCACCTGGTTGATCGAAATCATCCATCATGCTGGCGAAGATCCCCATCATCATCATCATCATCATCCTCTCTCCATTCTCATCCATAGGTAAAACTTCCGCGACCGCATCCCTCCGAACAACCCCCATCCCTTCCCACTAGGAACGTAATTAATTTCTCGTAACCGACTTATTAAGTCCTCTATTTCCCGCCCGATTCTCTACCTACCCCCTGTAAGAAATAATTAGTTTAGCTACCGTTTTGAACCGAAAGGGAGGGGGTGGATTTGAAAGGAGGGGTGAAATTTTAATAAATGAAGAATTGTTGGGGGATGGCAAGACAAAGGAAGGGGTGTTAAAGTCTTTTGTATGTGCCGTTTTTATAAATATATGGTATTATTCTTTGATTAGATTTCACACCTGACCACAGTCCATAAAAAAATGGATAAAAACCATGCATGCTTTTTTTCTCTTCATTTTCTGTCTTAGAACTGATAAAATATTTTTTTAATTTGTTGCTGAGGTGTTGTATAGTGGTAAGATTTCATTTTTGTTTTGTCGTTGTTTTATTTATTTATTTATTATTATCATCACCATGATTTGATTATTAACATTGGAAGGGGTTGGAGGATCTATTTTTATCGATCATTACTCCATATTTTTTTTTTTTTTTTGAACCCACTCTCATTTAAGAAGCTGGGAGAAAAAAAGTTTTTTTTATCGCTCGATTTTTTTTTTTGTTCTTCCTTTATTATATCTTTCATGTTTTGGGTTTGGCTTGGCCATTTTTTTTTGTGTATCTGATCACGAAGAAATATTTTTTTCTTACAAGAAATATTTTTGTTTGTTTATTTATTTATTATTTCGGTTAGGTCTCTACAAATATCTTCGTATAACTAAATCAACAAGGCTTCTAAAAAAAAAAAAAAAAAAGATTCGAAAGGAACACAAAACAATTTCTTTTTTTCAGATAAAACAAAATGTAAATGATGAAGTGAAACAAACTGAGGTCATATTTTGCAGCCTAGTTTACACTCAAGAACTTATATTTATTTTCTTTGTTGAATTCAGTTTTCCTGAAAGTTTTATTTATTTATTTAAAATATATATATGTTTAACTTGCATAAGAACCTCGGAACTGCTTTCTGCTAAAAGCACGCAACTCACATTAATCTTTAAAAAATATAAAGAATTGCATTGTAATAAAAACTCTTTTTTTTTCTACTCTATTTATCTTATATACAAAGAGAAAAAAATTAATATTTAACGTAGCCATAAGTATTATTGTTTGAAACAATTTTAGCGTAAATCCGACAGATATTGATTTGGCAATAAGACTTCTTTGTGTATTTATAAAATAAAAAAATAAAAAAATTTATTTTTAATCTGATGCTAGTGAATTTTATTTTGTCTTAAGATATATTTTTAAAAAATGTGTTTATCAAAAACAGTCATTATTTGCTGTCATCTTTTTCTTCATAAGCTGCTTATAAATGTGTTATTAAAAGATTAGAAATCACTTCTAGAATTTAATGACTTACTGGCTGTTACATTTTGGTCGTTTTACAAAGAGATAAAGACACAAAATGCATAAGTTTTTGGTTTTTAAAAACACCATTGTTCTAAATTTTATAAAAACATTTAATTCTTAGATATTTTTATCATTTGTTTTAGGTTTAATTTTGCATAAATATCGATAAAAAAACACTCTCTTGTCAAACATATTTTGTTAAACTTCGTTTACTATTTGACTTTAAAAAAAATATTGAAGTAGAAATGAAAGAATAAGATAAACAGATATTTCTGCTGTTTTTGTACTAGAAAAATTTCATTCTTTTCTTACATATTTTTTTTTAAACGTTCGTAGAAAAAAAGAAAATTTTGAAGAAATGAGAAATGAATTGCTAAAACAAAAAATAAAAATGCGTTAAGTCTCTTCATACAATAATTTTTTTGTTCTCATAAACATTGTATTAATTAGAATATTTTATACAGATTATTGCCCGTAAAAGAAAAAGCCTTTTTATTTATCTGTTACTTTATTTGTCGCAATTCGACAGCTTTTTCTAGATAGTGAATATTTTCAACTACTCATTAGAACAGGGGTTCTTCTCCTTTTTCATCGCAATGTCTCTTCTCAGAACCCTTTAAATGCATAAAATAAAATAATTAAGCTATGCTAAAAAACAAGTTCTCTGGACGGATTCAAGTAATGGATTCCCTGAACCAGAATATAATGATCCCTGAGTTTTTCATAAAGGAATTCAATCACGATTCAGTTTTCAATGACGAAGTTCTAAACGCCAAATTATGGCCAGAACTAACACATTAAAGATTCTCCTCCAGTGTTGGCGATTCATATTAATGAAGAATGCCCAATTTAGCCATTCTGCTATACGAAATTTATTGACAGAATCGAAACAGTAGCTCTTCTGAAACTCAGATTTGTCCATTGCGTCCTTGAACACTAGGTGAGGACTCTTTAACTTGTGATCAATCACTGAAAGTCAAAAAGAGGCCTCATTTATTGTACCATTTAGTACCAGTCAACCTAAATACAGATCTAAAAATTCTGTTATAAATACCCCAACTGTGCATCATAATTGTCAGAGATATCTCAGCGCACTGTAGACCAGGGAACACAATAAGATATTAAACCTTTATATAGTTATAAATTTGTTTATTTATTAATATTTCAATTAAATGCCTATGTAGTAACAGCTTGCTACAATGGTGGGTCTTTTGTTTTCATTTGTGAATGGCACAAACAGTTCATCAATGGGCAATGGTGAAAGGACATCGAATCTGTGGCGATTGGGAGAAAAATCAGTAAACTCCAACCAAATAACCTAACTATTGAAATGAAACGCTTATTTATGCTTTTACAATCACTTTTGATTCATCTAGTTTTCTGGGCGGCAGTGATTTCAGTATTCGTGCTTGAGATCTCCTGCAGAATAGCAGATTAGCTTACGAATCGGACATTTCTTCCCATTGGAGAATATGTCTGATGGCAACAGATATTTTGGAAACCATAAGAATGAATTCCATGTTATTGTGGCTTATTGAAAGTACTGTTCCCAATCTCGGATTATTATTCACAAAGCTATCAACAAAGCGCCTTGAACGTGACTTTTCTTATGTCTCCTCCAATTTATTACTTTTGTTCTGCTTCCACCACTATCTTCTGATCCTTCAAGCCAAAAACAAAAGCAAAATCAAAGCCTATCTACAGATTTCTTGCACAAACGAACCAGCCAAAACGAAAAGAAATCTCTAAACAATGATCATATCTCCGGCCTTATTTAATAACAGCCCGACTTCTGCTCTCATAACAGGGACGTCTAATCCGAGTGGACTTGCACTCGAACATAAAGAACTCTTTGGTGGAAGGTTTTTAGAGCAGGACGCATCTCGAACGGGAATTAATGTCATTGCCACCACCCACAATGAGATTACGGGGAAATGGGGGGCCGGACAATTCCATTTCGGACGGATCCATTATTAGCTTTTGGATGCCGTCCAGTGCACGGAGCCTGCTTTGATCTTGCAAAATTAATACCCTACGTGCCTCGCTGCCTCTTCTAAAGCAGGGCAATTAAGTTTTATATCTTTTGTAGAAGCTGGCCTGTTTTAGTGTCGCGAGAATGTATCGGGAGATGATAATGCAGAGAATAATGCCCAGTAAATGCATTGTGAGATGCTGGGGTTGGGATTAATGCTTTTCTTAGAGTAAGAGGTGTTGTTTCGCTTAATGTTATCTAGAGATGTAAAAAGTTCGTAAAAAAAAATTGTAATAGCCAGTGTTTTTCTATGTTTAGAATCACTGTTTCCATCAAAACTGACTATAGTATGTATGAAAATTTGTTTCCATAACTAAAACTGAAACTATAGTATGTATGAAAATAATAAATCAGCAGCATAATAGTCAATAGCAGAAATACAAGATTCACTAAATAAAGGAATCTGGTTTTTAATAAACATAAACGTATGACTTTATTTAATGTAATTTTTTTATTTAAATATTTTTGGTTTATTTAATTTATAACGCAATAATAATAAAAAATATTTCTAACTTATGTAACAAATTTTTAACTCAATCTGTATCTTTTTTGACAATTTAGTTCAGTATGTGGCGAGAGTATGAAATTTGCATCCCCACCATGGACAGCGCAGTTCAGTATATGAAGTTATTTTTATAATTCTCATAATTTAAATTGCTTGGACTTGATGTTTATACATCTTATAACAATATCATATGTGATGAGAAAAAACAATAACAAAATTAAATTGTATGTTAAAAATATTTTTATATCATTTTGTTTTCATGCAACAAGGTGTGTGCAAATGAAAAAAATTTTTAACTGCACAATTTCTTTACAACTTTCTAACTACGATATAAATATTAAGTACAATATTATATGTTTTTTAAAAAATAAAGCTCATTAAAATAGCTCAGGTTTTTAAATCAAATGCTTTCAGGTTTAAAGGAGGGCACAATATATATTTCATATATATATATATCAGATGTATAAACGATATGATTAAATCTTTCTCGGCTTTAGCAATATTTCAAAGATGCAACAGTTCTTAAGAGGATATATATTGATTTTCTAAAAATCTTTTTTTTTCTTTTATTTACTTTATTCTTCATTTTGAATTTTTGAAACTGAAATTAAACATAGTGGCGTCAAACATTTCATTACATAAAAAACAGCTGTTTGATAAAAGGAACATTTTTAATTGAATATGCAAAAGTTAAAATAAACCTCAAAAATCAAAATTTACCATCTACGTCATAAGTCAAATTCAGAAGTCTTTTAAAAAGTTCTGCAAACCAAACCTCCATTAATGTCTTTCGTGATAAAAATACCTTTTAATAGTAGTCTTTCAATAGAGCTATTTTAAACCGTAACTTTATAATTAAATTTAACTGATACATAAAATGGTTTCCACCATAGGATGGAAAAAAAAAAATTATCTGAGTATAATAATCTCTTTTTTAACTCATCTTTTTCAAAAGCTAACATTGCTTATTTTGACTTCTAAATAAACAACATTTATATTTAATTTTCCTGTTTTTTTTTTCTGATAAGAAATAATAGTAATCCGATATTTGTTTTAACAAAAAAATTCTTCACACCACAAGTTCGTTTTCTGGAATTCTTCATCAGAATGAAAGATAGTCTGCATTAGCAAATTTGCTTTTTTTTTCTTTGCTGGGTTTCTCTTAAAAATGTGAAGTGCGTCTTTGTTTCAACAAAATTGGTTAATGATATTTATAATTTTAAGGTTATTTGATCCATGAAATGATTTATTATACCTCAGAATTTGGACAACGCTGTGGATAAGAAAAATCCTGATTATTTTTAAAACAATTATCTCATGTTGAAAATTTTCTTTTTGTTTATCCAGAAACTTTTTAAGGATTTTAATATAATTAATCGTGTATCAAAAATATATGAAAACTTCAAAAATCACTATTATTTATGGAAAATATCTTGCTCACCATTATAAGATTTCCTCAACAATTATCTTTTCACATTTACCTCCAAAAAGAACCATCAAGATAGAGGTATATGAAGGCTAACGCTGCTGTCTCAATAATGTCAAACCGTCTGCCTGTTATCTTTTCACATGTAAATTCAAACTTGAATATTAATCCCAATAAGATTTTAAATTATGATTTATGATCGTTCTATTTGATTATAGACTATAAAATTTTCTTACTTTTTTGTCTTAAATTCATGAATTGACGAATTCTTTTATTTCTTAATGTACCTTCCTGTTGAAAGTGCTTCATAACGCAGTACTTCTCAATTATTGAAATTTGAAATGTATCAAACGATCCTTAAGTTCAAAACATGACGCCAGCTAACTCGTTTCTTATTCCTTTATCAACATTTTCACAGTTTCACTTTTTCTTCTACGACATATTTTCTTATTTTCAACAACAGAAATATACTACCGCATCTCTATCCTTGAGAAATATCCTCAAGTTACATCCCATTTAATCTACAAATACCTATCTCCATCAAGATTAGAACAAGATTTTTGTGGTGGATCTAGCCAGTTATGTGTCCCAACTCTCTTCTGAAATGAAAAAATTATTATGCATTCCATCTGTAAATATTAGCAGCTTTTATTTCTCAAAACAGCCTTCAAGTGGTCTTTCTATCATGCTAGATCATAGTTTTTTAATTTGTTGTTGATGATGAACACATATCAATTACCTATTCATACTATGTCTCTCCCTAACAATATGCTTCTTTTTAATTTTAGAATACTACATCTGCCAATATTTGGAGATAAAGTGTGAGGCTAAAATAATTGTTTTTTCTTTCAAGAAAAATTTTTTAATGGAATTCATTTCACAAATATGAATGTGAAAGGGAAATTTTATGATATGAAAACGAAATTTTAATAAGTCTATTATAACCAACCTTGACTCAGGATCCAGTGATTTTACGAGTCAATTACTGGAGAATAGAGACAAATCCCGCTTTCAACATTCGTTACTGTCATTACTTTTAACAAGATGAATTGAGATAGATGAACCTAGGGAATTACTCTAAAAATTTCTTTTAAAATGTATTGTTGATATTCATTCCAGCCTAAAAAACAATCTTTAGTCATCTAAATAGTGTTGACTATTATAAAGTGATCTAAAAGAATAAATAATTCAAATCTCTCCCCTAAAAATAAATAAATGAAATAAAAAAAATTTCCAAAATTAAATATTATTAAAATTATTATTAATTATCAAAATATTTTTCAGAATATTTTCCCTGAACATAAATATATTATTTATTGAGCAATAAAAGTAGTAGAAATCATCATATAAAGTTTTAAAACATAAGCATCACATTAATGGGCAGATAAATACACAGAGGCTATTTGGAAGCATTTTTATTTGGTTTTTTGATATTGAATCCGGTCATGATGTTTTGATTTTAAAATAAGTTATTATATTTTTTAATAATCACTGTTAAATTGCAGCTGGAATTTAAGCAATTCCACACAGATATTCACTGCTATAATAATTTCAGCATAAATAACAACACGTCATGATTCATGTGAATTTCAGATAAATAATGGCAACATTGTGTTCTCTGTACAAAAGAATCCTTTCCCTAACACCATCTTAAGGTAGCGGAAGGAAATCACATACTTCCAACGCGCAATTACCCCTAAATTAGCCCTGAATTGCGCCCTCTTTAAGTCTGGTAATCTTGGCGGGTCTAATTACCCTCAAATCTGATTTATTCACGCTTCCCTCAAGTTTAATTTTCCTGAGTGAGACACTGCTCTTGGTCTTTGGCTAAATTCCAGCCGCTTTACCAATAATCCGTGCACTTTTAATTAGGAAGATGGAAGGACTTTGGTGAAGAATTTATGCTGGAAATCTGGGTATAGAGAGAGATTCATTGGAAATGATGCTTTAAAATGAATGTAAAAGTTTCTTTGAAAATCATGTTTGTTGTGCTTACAAAATTCTTGTTAATATTATATTTTAACCATACCATGCTATACGTTTTTATACAATAGTATCAATGTTAACAATTCGTTTTAGATAAGGAAAATGTTAAAGGCTATAGAAATGCTGTGAATTTCAATTTTTTGTAATCTATATCTACATATACTGATATTGGATGGCCTGTTTTTATTTCTTTTGTTGCAAACTTCTATGAAATTCAGAGAAAATAAAATTGACAACTATTCTATCCTTCTTTTGATGTAGTTACATGCATTAATAAGGAAATATGACGTACTTAATTAAGTGAAATGGATTGTTTTTCTTCCGTTTTAGAACTTTCGGTTCAAAATATTCCTATTTAAGCATCTACGTTTTAATAATAAATAAGAAAAATGAGCATCCATAGAAGTCTGAGAATATTTTGCGACTGTTTTTATGGATAGTGAAGTAAAAGAATCCATATTTCTAGAAAACTGCAATTATTTCGGAAATAATAAAAAAAAAAAAAAATCATATATTTCTGATGCAATATCTTTCAACTTTTTGGAAAAAACGGAATATTTTGTTTTTAGAAATATAATCAGTGGGTAGATTATTCAAGAGTAGACATCAAAATGATCCCATGAGTATGTTAACATCGAAAAAAAAAATGAGTGTATGGACCTTTAACACCTTCCTTCTATCTTTTTTTTTATTGTTGTTTGGTCAATTAATATGGCATATGAGCTTGAAATAATAAATGTTGCATTCTAACTTATGTTCTCATATTTTGATACCTGCATGAACTATAATTTTCATTTAAACTTACATTCTTGTTATCCTTTTGTAAAATATAAAATAATAAATATTCCGTCCCTCAAAAGAATCAACAAGGAGGACTTAAAATGAGATATTGGATGTTTTTCATCTATAACTTTACCATAATCAAATTGCTTGCATGGGAGTTTCTCCGCGTTTTTCTCAATGTTTTGTTTTATAAATGAGATTTTCTTATCATTTCCAAATGAAAAGTAATTTTTCTATTGAACAAACAACGACGTTTCAAACGGCTAAACTTCTTTGCAGTGAGAGAACTACGTTGGATAAACTTTGGTCATGGTGAAACCACAATTTGGTAGGAGCACTTCCAGCGTAGAAATCAAGAGACCTGTTTTTCTTTACTTACTTTTTCATATTTCAATTCAGAGACTCACTTAAACATTTAAGATGCCCATAACCAGACTAGGCCGCATTTCATTCATTTCAAATTTTGGAACAAAACTCCTTCAATTCCCAAGCACAACGGGTTAACCACCGGACTACTCCATGATTCTTCACTCATTTTAAAAAAAGTGCATGTTTTCTTGCTTTTATACGAAAAGATATAGTTTTAAAAATTGAATTATTCCACTTTTCTGTCGAAATTCGCTTCAATAAAGTCATTCTTTTACACCCACTTGAACTGGGAAATATTTTCAAAAAGGATCAAAACGTAAAATATCTTCTAATATAAATTTAAATAAAAAAGCTATGAGAGCCCAATCCTTAACTTTTCTCAACATTATTTACATCCACCTCTTCGCACTAGAAACGAAAACCCGAACTTTTTATCCAGCCAGAAAGCAGGGAAAAATAAATAAATAAAAATAAAAATAAAATAAGAACAATTTCGAATACAAACTTCCCGAATCTGTTTTTGCAATTTGAACATGCTGCCCTTTTGCATTTTGGTGGGAGGAAACTAAAACTCCGTCTGGCATTTTCTTCTCTACCTTAACCCCCACCCGGAAGAAAAAAATAACAAAAGCAACCTTCCTTTCCCCCTTATGCGTTGCCTTTTTCTCTCCCGAAAAAGTAGGATCGGAAAAACAACTCCGTTCCAGAAAATAGAGTCTTTTTCCCTCTTTGTTGCTTTTGAGTGCGCGTGGAATAAATGGACTTCTTTAAAAAGTTGCAGCTTCTACAATTGAATGCGTATTTTTATGCTACAGTTTAGTATGGAGAAGGGGAATAGGGGGGTTACTTTACCACTCAAAGAACTTCTTATGAAATTCTGATAGCTTGTTGTGAGCCTTATGCAAAATCGACAGGCGGCGCTGTTTGTAATTCATGCCTATTTCAGTGCGTTATTTTATTTTGTAGTTTAAAGAAAAATTTTATTGCGCTCTCTAAAAGGAGGTACTCAATTCAAGTAAAATATACACAGTATATCGAACTTATATTCTTGTAAGCAAATATAAATATTCACTTTTTTTTAAAACGGAAACGTAAGATTTTATCGTTCACGAATTGAAATAAATGTTAGAATATCGTTCAAATCAAATGAGACTCTAAATACTATATAAGCACCCTCTAAAATATTTTTATTCCTTTACTTATAAAAATTCCGTAGTATTTATGTATTATTAAATGTAGTATTTATTATTAAATTCGCGTTTGAAAAAAGATATTTCAATATTTCTTTTTATGTAGTAAATATCATTTTTGATAATCATAAAATATATTATACTTAAAAAAGATGTCTATTAAATTCAATTCGTAAGAATGATTTTTATGGTAATGGTAATAATAAAATAGTAATAATGGTAATAATAAAATTGACTTTAATCATGACATAAACATTCTTTTAACTACAAATAACAAATGGGCTGAAAGGTTCGTAAGCTGACACATAGATGGCTCTACTAGTATTAAATCCATATGACTTTTAGTTAGCCCTAACCTTCAAAAGACACGTGTATAAATTTGACAGTTGTTGCACTATTAGTATGTGAATTATAGCATTTTTAGTGAAGCAACTTTTGTTAGTTAGAAAAATGGATAAAACGGAATTTCGTGTGTTAATAAAGCATTGCGTTTTGGCGAAAAAAAAAATACTATTGCAGCCAAGACCTGGCTTGATAAACATTATTCGGACTTTGCCCCAGGAAAATCAACCGTAGAGAAATGGTTTGCTAAATTTAAACGAGGCGAAATGAGCACCAAGGACGATGCACGCAGTGGACGCCCCAAAGAGGCTGTTACCGACGAAAACATAAAAAAAGTCCACAAAATAATTTCTGATAACCGTAAAGTGAAGTTGATTGAGATAGCTGAGACCCTAAAGATATCAAAAGAACGTGTTGGACATATCGTGAATGAATATTTGGATATGTCGCCAACGGCCATGCCATGCTGAATATACCGGTTCTCGTTAGATCACAGAAGTCAAGCATCATTGGGCGCGGTCAGTACATGGGTGGGTGACCACCTGGGAACACCGCGTGCCCTTGGCATTCACACATTTGGGACCTGAATGGCCGAGTGTCTAGCGCTCTGGCGCTCGATGCCACAGGTTTTCGGGTTCGAATCCCGGCGGTGCCATAGATGTTTGTAGTGGTTAGGAATCCACTTTAAGCCGTAGGTCATGGTCTCCTATGACTGTAAGAGCGTCACGGAGCCAAAATCAGACTTCTACCTACGGGTTCTCCATTACAACAGAACCTGCTTCCTTCCCCTTCAATCATGAGTACGTATGGGCTCGTCGGCCTGGCCAGCCAAGTGGGATAAGAAACAACAACAACATATCTTTGCTTTTCTCGTTCCTCAATTTCTATCTGCCTTTGCTTTCCTCGTTCCTAGTTGTCTAGGGGGAAAAGTAAGAACTCAGTGGGGATTTAAACAGCATGTGCAAACGTCTACCATCTTCACGCTACATGCTAGGGATTTTCCACAGTTTAGAGTAGGGAGTTTCCACTAGTTTTCTCTTACACGACTTACAAATGTAGTCCAGATGCCTAAAAAGTCTCTTCATTATCTCTTTTGATGGACTATTCGAGGATCACTTAAATGGGACAGGATGCCCAGCTATGTACAAAATATATATAAATATATACACTCAAGAACCAAAACATTATGACCACCCCTACATTTTGCAATGAACTCGCCTGGATGACGTGGAAGGCACTGATCAGGTGGAAGTGGTATTTAACTGCTGCTGGAGAGTCTGAAGAATCATTCTTTCACTTACTTCTGCGTGTGATGGGAAATGCTGCGGATCTAAGAGACTTTGATATAGGGCAGATTGCAATGGCTCGAAGGCTTGGAACAAGTATTTCCGAAATTGCACGACTCGTGGGTTGTTCGCGATCTGCAGTTGTTAGTACTTATGCAAAGTGGATGAATGACGGTGAAACCAGCAGTAGACGACATGGTGTTGGACGTCCACACGCTATCAAAGAAAAAGGTCGCATGATGAAGCAAAACCGGAGCCAGACAGTGGCTCAGCTGACAGCCCAATACAATGCAGGGCCAAGTAGAATAGTATCGGAGCACACTGTTCAGCGGACACTGTTGGATATGGGGCTACGCAGCAAACGTCCCACTCGTGTGCCTTTGCTGACCAAGCGTTATCGCCAACTGCACCTGCGCTGGGCCCGGGAACATCGTGACTGGTCCATGGATCCGTGGGAGAGAGTTGCCTGGTCAGATGAATCACGTTTTGCCATTCATCACGCAGATGGCCGTGTCAGGATACGCCGTCTTCCAGGCGAACAGTTGCTCCCTCAATGTACAGTAGGTCATACACAGGCCGGTGGTGGCGGTATTATGCTTTGGGGGACGTTCTCTTGTGCGTCTCTGGGACCCGTGGTTGTGGTAGAGCAGACCATGAATGCTACAGGGTATCTGAACATCATTACTGACCAGTGGCACCCTTACATGGCCTCTGTTTTTCCAGTTGGAAATGGAATGTTCCAGCATGACAACGCCCCTTGTCACAAGGCTAAAATTGTGTTGGAGTGGTTCCAAGAACATGATGCTGAATTCCAGTTAATGTCCTGGCTGCCTAACTCACCGGAACTCAATCCAATAGAACACATTTGGGATGTTCTGGGACGGCAGCTCAGAGTTCAAAGACCACCAATTCGCAATATCTCGGATTTGCGTGACCGTTGCTTAAACATCTGATACAATCTGTCTCCGGCCATCTACCAAAGATTTGTAGCATCCATGCCAAGGCGGGTTGAAGCTGGGTTGTGCGCCAAAGATGGGCCATTTTGTTATTGACAAGTGGTCATAATGTTTTGGCTCTTGAGTGTATATATATATATATATATAATAATAAGTGCATATTACATTATGAAGATTTTAATTTTTTAAAAATATATAAATGAATTTTAAACTTTTTATAGTATATTTAAGAGTAAAAGGACCATGTTAATATCCTAAGTAAAAAACAATCAATTTACGATCAATATACCAATAATAGAACAGGTCATTATTCTAAAATTTTGTTGAAAATAGGATATTAATTATCGAATGACAATACTGCACCACAGACATATAAGGACCTATATACAAGGAAAAATATCCCCCTCCCTGTCCGAAAACTTTCGAATGAAAAATTTTAAATATGTCAAGAAGTTTTTTTAATGATAGATGATGTTTACTTAGAATTTCGTGTAAATAAAATATCAGCATAAGTATTTACTAAAAATTTATTTCAATTTAAATTGTTGGAGAAATTCATATCAATGACATAATTACAGTCGCTCTTACTTTTAGATATGCCACAAAGAAATTTTTTAAATATATTTTTATCAAAATACCCTCTCGAAAATGCAACATTCTAAATTAATTGCAGGATATTGTTATGCAACTTTTATTTTGCTTGATTATTATCACATTAAATATTTCTCTTCATATATAAATTTATAAACAAAATGCTAAATCAAATGTTTACTAAGACATGACTAATATGTCGTAAAAGTGTGCCACTCTACCCTGGGACAGAGATAGAAGGAACCACTTCCCGTAAACATATAAAATATTTATTTTTTTATATTTCCGTTGAATATTGTGTTACGATAAAAAGAAAACTGATAAAATGCTTAAATTTTTAATGCAAAATAGTTTTTTTACTGCAGAAAAAAATTATAAGGCCGAAAAAAGTAAACCATTGTAACCTCCTTTCCCTTGTGGTTAAAATTTTATGTAAGGATACATATTTTCCATTATTGCGAAAGATTTAACCGTTTGTTGTTAAACTTAATCGATAAAAAAAGATGATCGATTTTTTTATCGTTTTAATAATAAATGTAACATAGATTAAGTATAACGGCTAAAATATATTGTAATATAATATAATACCACACATTTCTTTACCTAAAGCATTTTTAGAAAAGATAATAAATTTCTAATCTCGAAAAGTAAGTGGGTATAAAAATAAGTTTCCATGGAAACTAAAGCAAAGCAAAAATTTATCAAAGACGATGATAACCCTTTTGACATGCCCTCCAGGTTAAAGATTCTTTCTAGTATCTTTTGTAATTCAATTTAGAAATTAGCGATCTTAAAAAAAAATAATAATGCATTGGCTTGAAAACGGCAAAAGCCATTTTTACTTAACTCTGGCTCAAAAGTTCTTTTCAAAAAGCCATCCTAGCAGACGGAAGCGTCTCTCCAAAGACAACAACTTCTCGAGTCAATTCGTGCCCGGAAGACTCGCAAGCATTCGGTTCTAAAATGAATAACACAGTTTTTGGAAAAGAAAACACCAATCAATATATGACACACAAAAGTTGTTCGTTCCGAAATACCCTTTCCTTCAGGACAAATTAATATAGAGCAGCTACACATTTTGAGAACTTCATGAAAAATATATAAATTGGACTCGCGGACATTGGAGCAGGAATAAATTCGTCGCATGGTGGTGCCAACGACAACAATAAAAAGAAAAAATGAAATTCTGTGAAAAATAAAATATTGGATAGAGACTGACATTTTCGGGAGAAATCCTGTAAAAAGTCCATGCGGTTACCATAGGGACCAAAGGGAAGCTGTTATCGAAGATTACTGGCCTGGAAGTAACACAGGACAGAAGAATAAAAAAATAAATAAAATATTACACACACACACACTGTATAATATATATATAAAAAAGGACAGAAAAATCGGATGCATCACCTTTAGCCCCATCCATCACTTCATACGAAAGGAGGGGGAGGAGTTGAAAGATGACGAAGGAGTGACGAAAAAAAAATTTTTTTTTAAGGGGGTATAGTAAAGGATGAGTTCCTTGGATGTGGGAAGATGTCAAAGAGCTGCTTCTGGTATTTAATACTGAAAGTTTATGGACAATAAAGGGGTACCTTTTTTTAAGGAATGGAAGGTATAGTATATCCATGCTGTGTGTAAGTGTTCTTTTTAATGTGCAATCAAAACGTGTCACTTCAAAATGCATCCACTTGAAAGACAAACTGATAATGAGGTGGTGATGAAATGATAATTAGAACGATAAAGTTGAATTAGTGTTAAGTGTATCAGATTTTTTTTTGCTGGTCGGCAGACAGGATAGTGAGTAGAGATTAGATTTTGATGGGTGTTTTTTGTATTAATAATTTTAATTATCTTCCTGTTATTTATTTTTCAAAATTTTTTTATTGAAGGGTGATACATTGTTCCTAATTGCTGCAAGAAATTAGAGTGTCAGTAGTTAGAAAAAGAATGGTTAATTAATAATTGTATAAAATAATCTTCTAAAACTATTTTTATCCTTTTAAATTTAATGTAACGGACAAGACCGAAAAATATACCATTGTAACCTCCTTTCCCTTGCGATTAAAAGTTTATTTAAGGATACATATTCTCCAATGTTGTGAAAGATTTAACCGTTTGTTGTTAAAGTTAATCGATAAAAAAAAATGTGATATTTTTATCGATTTTAAATAAATGCAACATAGAATAAGTATAATCGCTAAAATGTATCGTAATATAAATAGAATACCACACTTTTTTTCCTAAACCATTTTTAGAAAAGATAATAAATTTCTTATCTTGGAAAATATGTTGGTATGAAAATATATCAGTTTCCATGGCAACTAAGGCAAAAACGATAACCCTTTTGACTTGCCCTCGAGGTTAAAGATTCTTTCTAGTACCTTTTGTAATTCAATTTAGAAATTAGCGATGTTGAAAAAAAAATGCATTGGCTTGAAAACGGCAAAAGCCATTTTTTTTTTCTGGCTCCTTTTAACTCTAGCTCAAAAGTTTTTCTCCCAAAAAGCCATGCGAGACTTCTAGTAACCGTTCTCTCCAAAGACAACAACTTCTCGAGTCAATTCGTGCCCGGAAGACACGCAAGCATACGGTTCTAAAATGAATAACGCAGTTTTTGGAAAAGAAAACATCAATCGATATATGACACAGAAAGTTGTTCCTTCCAGAAATCCCTTTCCTTCAGGACAAATTACACATGTCCATAAATTAAGGATAATTAAGTTCAGGCAAAGAAAGAGACAGAAGCAAAACAAATTTGACTTATTTGTAAAGTCTATTGATTAAACAAAAGGTAAAGAGCAAAAAAGATGCTATATGTTTGACATAATTAATAAAAATTGCGATTTTTACTCACTGGAGCAAATTTAAAAAAGAATCTATTTACAAAAAACAGTATAACATGGTTAGTATGATGGTTAATATGGAGTAAGTCTCCCGAACGATGCAATACAGGACTTACAACGCCTACGCATGCTGAGTATCAAATTATCAATCTGATCTTGGGGAATATTACACCACTTATCAAGCAATGCCCTCCGAAGTTCCGGTTGACAGGTGGGAAGGGGTTGACGGCCTGCAATTCGCGGCCTGCAATTCGCAGCCAAGCATATCCCACACATGCTCTATTAGATTCAAGTCCGGTGAGTATGCTGGCCAATCCATACGGGTGATATCCTCCAATTGAAGGCATTCGTCTACAATGTTTGCACGGTGAGGACGGGCGTTGTCATCCATAAAGAAATTCAGCACCCATGGCGCCCCGAAACAAACGTACATGTTGTTCCAGAATGACATCCCGATAGATGTGGCCTGTCATCGTTACACTCTGAACATGCAGGTCAGTTCTGGAACCAAGAATAATTCCTCCCCAAACGAGCCATCCTGCACCACCGTAACGGTGTCGTTCAATGGTGTTCTCTTGGTGGTAACGGGTACCTGGCGTTCTCCATATGAAAGTCCGGCGAGAATCAGACTGCAAACTAAACCTGGACTCGTCGGTAAACATCCCACAAGACCACTGTTGCGGTGTCCACAATACATGCTCTCTACTCCAGGTTAAACGCAGGCGACAGTGAGTTGCGGTAAGTGGAACACATCTGACAGGCCTACGAGCATATAGGCCAATGTGCCCTAAGCGTCTGTACACGGTCTGCCTTGAAACTGTCATACCGGTAGCTGAAGAGAGCTGACGAGACAGGTTTGATGCTGTGCTCCGTCTGTTTCTTTAGGCAGTAACTGCGAAATACCGGTCCTCATTCGGCATTGTAACTCGGGGGCGACCTGTGCTCTAACATCTTTTCACATTACCATCATCTTGGAATCGTTGCCAAAGCCTGGAGATGACACTCTGGGCGATTCCAAGTTCCTCGAATACTTCCAGCTGGGTACGTCCACATTCCAGTCGTCCGATAATTCTACCACGTAAAAAATCATCCAAATGCTTCCTTTGTGCCATAACTATGCGGTTATTGCACTGAAAGGCTTTTTTTTCTCGCTTGTGAACAATTTTACTTCTTTGCCACCATTCCTTATACACCCCTCTCTTACACTCTTGTCATTGTGACGTACTATCCGCACCATCTGGTGGTTTCCTGCAATTTGCATATTTTCTTCAAGCTGTGTGTGATAATTCTACAGGTGAAATTTTTATTTTAGAGTTCAATTTCTGTGTGATTCTGAATTATCCTTAATTTATGGACATGAGTGTAATACCGAGCAGGCATACATTTTGAAAACTTCATGAAAAATATATAAATTGGACTCGCGGGCATTGCAGCAGAAATAAATTCGTCGCGTGCTGGTGGCAACGACAACTACAAAAATAAAGGGGGAAAAAAATGAAATTTTGTGAAAAATAAAATATTAGATAGAGACTGACATTTTCGGTGAGAAATCCTGTAAAAAGTCCATGCGGTTACCATAGGGACCAAAGGGAAGCTGTTATCGAAGATTACTGGCATGGAAGTAACACAGGACAGAAGAATATAAAAAAAAATAAGAGAGATATTACTAAGGGCTGTAGAGAGATACATAAAAATAAATAAAATATTACACACACACGCACTGTAGTATAATATATATAAAAAGAACAGAATAATCGGGTGCATCACTTTGGCCCCATCCCTGACATTATACGAAAGGGGGGGGGTAGGCGTTGAAAGATAACGAAGGAGTGACGAAAAAAATTTTTTTAAGGGGGTTTAGCAAAGGATGAGTTCCTTGGATGTGGGAAGATGTCAAAGAGCTGGTTCTGGTATTTAATAGTGAAAGTTTAAGTACAATAAAGGGGTACCTTTTGGAGGATATATCCGTTTGGAAGGATATATCCATGTAGTGTGTGTGTGTGTTCTTTTTAATATGCAATTAAAACGTGTCACTTTAATATGAATCCACTTGAAAGACAAACTGATAATGATGTGGCGGTGAAATGATCATTGGAACGATAAAGATGATTTAGTGTTAAGTGTATCAGATTGTTTTGCTTGTAGGCTGACAGGATAGTGAGAAGTGATTAGATTTTGATGGGTGTTTTTCTATTATTAATTTTAATTAGTTTTCTGTTGTTTATTTTAAAAAACTTTTTATTGAAGGGCAATACATTGTTCCTAATTGTTGGAAGAAATTAGAATGTCAGTATTTAGAAGAAAAAGAATGGTTAATTTATAGTTGATAAAATAATCTCCTAAAACTATTTTTGTCATTTTAAATTTAATGTAAAATGATAAGACCGAAAAAATAGACCATTGTAACTTCCTTTCCCTTGCGATTAAAATTTTATGTCAGGATACATATTTTCCATTATTGTGAAAGATTTAATCGATTGTTGTTAAAGTTAATCGATAAAAAAAGATGATTTTTTTTATCGATTTTATAATAAATGTAACATAGATTGAGTATAACGGCTAAAATATATTGTAATATAAATATAATACCACACATTTCTTTTCCTACGGCATTTTTAGAAAAGATAATAAATTTCTAATCTCGAAAAGTAAGTTGGTATAAAAATAAGTTTCCATGGAAACTAAAGCAAAGCAAAAATTTATCAAAGACGATGATAACCCTTTTTGACTTGCCCTCGAGTTAAAGATTCTTTCTAGTATTTTTTCTAATTCAATTTAGAAATTAGCTATCGTAAAAAAAAAATAATAATAATGCATTGGCTTAAAAGCGGCAAAAGCCATTTTTTTCTTAACTCTGGCTCAAAAGTTCTTTTCCAAAAAAGCCATCCTAGATATTTAGCAGACGGAAGCGTCTCTCGAAAGACAATAACCTCTCGAGTCAATTCGTGCCCGGAAGACTCGCAAGCATACGGTTCTAAAATGAATAACACAGTTTTTGGAAAAGAAAACACCAATCAATATATGACACACAAAATTTGTTCGTTCCAGAAATCCCCTTTCCTTCAGGACAAATTAATACCGAGCAGCCACACATTTTGAGAACTTCATGAAAATATATAAATTGGACTCCGCGGACATTGGAGCAGGAATAAATTCGTCGCATGGTGGTGCCAACGACAACTATAAAAGAAAAAATGAAATTCTGTGAAAAATAAAATATTGGATAGAGACTCACATTTTCGGGAGAAATCCTGTAAAAGTCCATGCGGTTACCATAGGGACCAAAGGGAAGCTGTTATCTAAGATTACTGGCCTGAAGTAACACAGGACAGAAGAATAAAAAAATAAATAAAATATTACACACACACACACTGTATAATATATATATAAAGGACAGAAAAATCGGATGTATCATCTTTAGCCCCATCCATCACTTCATACGAAGGGCGGGGGGGAGGGAGTTGAAAGATAACGAAGGAGTGACGAAAAAAAATTTTTTTAGAGGGTATAGTAAAGGATGAGTTCCTTGGATGTGGGAAGATGTCAAAGAGCTGGTTCTGGTATTTAATAGTGAAAGGACAATAAAGGGGTACCTTTTTTTTAAGGAATGGAAGGTATAGTATATCCATGCTGTGTGTAAGTGTTCTTTTAATGTGCAATCAAAACGTGTCACTTCAAAATGCATCCACTTGAAAGACAAACTGATAATGAGGTGGTGATGAAATGATAATTAGAACGATAAAGTTGAATTAGTGTTAAGTGTATCAGATTTTTTTTTTTTTGCTGGTCGGCAGACAGGATAGTGAGTAGAGATTAGATTTTGATGGGTGTTTTTTGTATTAATAATTTTAATTATCTTCCTGTTATTTATTTTTCAAAATTTTTTATTGAAGGGTGATACATTGTTCCTAATTGCTGCAAGAAATTAGAGTGTCAGTAGTTAGAAAAGAATGGTTAATTAATAATTGTATAAAATAATCTTCTAAAACTATTTTTATCCTTTAAATTTAATGTAACGGACAAGACCGAAAAATATACCATTGTAACCTCCTTTCCTTGCGATTAAAAGTTTATTTAAGGATACATATTCTCCAATGTTGTGAAAGATTTAACCGTTTGTTGTTAAAGTTAATCGATAAAAAAAATGTGATATTTTTATCGATTTTACAATAAATGCAACATAGGTTAAGTATAATCGCTAAAATATATCGTAATATAAATAGAATACCACACTTTTTTTCCTAAACCATTTTTAGAAAAGATAATAAATTTCTAATCTTGGAAAATATGTTGGTAGGAAAATATATCAGTTTCCATGGCAACTAAGGCAAAGATGATAACCCTTTTTGACTTGCCCTCGAGGTTAAAGATTCTTTCTAGTATCTTTGTAATTCAATTTAGAAATTAGCGATGTTGAAAAAAAAAAAAGTAATGCATTGGCTTGAAAACGGCAAAAGCCATTTTTTTTTTCTCTGGCTCCTTTTAACTCTAGCTCAAAAAGTTTTTCTCCCAAAAGCCATGCGAGACTTCTAGTAACCGTTCCCTCCAAAGACAACAACTTCTCGAGTCAATTCGTGCCCGGAAGACACGCAAGCATACGGTTCTAAAATGAATAACGCAGTTTTTGGAAAAGAAAACATCAATCGATATATGACACAGAAAGTTGTTCCTTCCAGAAATCCCTTTCCTTCAGAACAAATTAATACCGAGCAGCCACACATTTTGAAAACTTCATGAAAATATATAAATTGGACTCGCGGGCATTGGAGCAGGAAAATAAATTCGTCGCGTGGTGGTGGCAACGACAACTACAAAAATAAATGGGGAAAAAAATGAATTTTTGTGAAAAATAAAATGTTAGATAGAGACTGACATTTTTGAGAAATCCTGTAAAAAGTCCATGCGGTTACCATAGAGACCAAAGGGAAGCTTTTATCGAAGATTACTGGCATGGAAGTAACAAGGACAGAAGAATATATAAAAAAATAAGAGTTATTACTAAGGGCTGTAGAGAGATAGATAAAAATAAATAAAATATTACACTCACACGCACTAGTATAATATATATAAAAGAACAGAAAAATCTGATCACCTTTGGCCCCATCCGTGACTTTATACGAAGGGGGTAGGCGTTGAAAGTTCCGGTTGAAGGTGAAAAAAAAAATTTTTTTTTAAGTCGGTTTAGCAAAGGATGAGTTCCTTGGATGTGGGAAGATGTCAAAGAGCTGGTTCTGGTATTTAATAGTGAAAGTTTAAGGGCCAATAAAGGGGCACCTTTTGGAGGAATGCAAGGATATATACATGTTGTGTGTGTATTTTCTTTTTAATATGCGATCAAAACGTGTCACTTTAAAATGCATCCACTCGAAGGACAAACTGATAATGAGGTGGTGATGAAATGATAATTAGAACGATAAAGTTGAATTAGTGTTAAGTGTATCAGATTTTTCTTGCTTGTCGACTGACAGGACAGTGAGAAGAGATTGATTTTGATGGGTGTTTTTTCTATTATTAATTTTAATTAGTTTCTGTTGTTTATTTAAAAAGCTTTCCATTGAAGGGCAATACATTGTTCCTAATTGTTGGAAGAAATTAGAATGTCAGTATTTAGAAGAAAAGAATGGTTAATTTATAGTTGATAAAATAATCTCCTAAAACTATTTTTGTCATTTTAAATTTAATGTAAATGATAAGACCGAAAAAATAGACCATTGTAACTTCTTTTCCCTTGCGATTAAAATTTTATGTCAGGATACATATTTTCCATTATTGTGAAAGATTTAATCGTTTGTTGTTAAAGTTAATCGATAAAATAAGATGATATTTTTATCGATTTTATAATAAACTGCAACATAGATTAAGTATAATCACTAAAATATATTGTAATATAAATAGAATACCACACTTTTTTTCTCATAAAGCATTTTCAGAAAAAGATAACAAATTTCTAATCTCGAAAAATATGTTGATGTAAAAATAAAACCAGTTTCCATGGTAACTAAAGCAAAACAAAAATTTATCAAAGACGATGATAACCCTTTTTGACTTGCCCTCCAGGTTATAGATTCTTTCTAGTATCTTTTGTAATTCAATTTAGAAATTAGGGATCTTAAAAAATAGTAATGCATTATCTTGAAAACGGGAAAAGTCATTTTTTCTCCTCCATTTAACTGTAGTTCAAAATTCTTCTCCAAAAGCCCATCTGAGACTTTCAGCAGACGGAACCGTTTCTCCAAAAACAACAACTGGTCTCGAGTCAATTCGTGCCCGGAAGACTTTCGCAAGCATACGGTTCCAAAATGAATAACAGGTGAAATTTTTATTTTGGAAAAAGAAAACACCAATCAATATATGACACACAAATTTGTTCGTTCCAGAAATCCTCTTTCCTTCAGGACAAATTAATACCGAGCAGCCACACATTTTGAAAACTTCATGAAAAATATATAAATTGGACTCGTCGGCATTGGAGCAGGAATAAATTCGTCGCGTGGTGGTGGCAACGACAACTACAAAAATAAAGGGAAAAAAATGAGATTCTGTGAAAAATAAAATATTGGATAAAGACTGATATTTTCGGGAGAAATCCTGAAAAAGTCCATGCGGTAACCATAGGGACCAAATTGAAGCTGTTATCGAAGATTATTGGACTGGAAGTAACGCAGGACAGAAGAATAAAAAAAAATTAAGAGATACTGCTAAGGGGTGTGGAGAGATAGATAAAAATAAATAAAATATTACATACTCACACACAAAAGTCGGGTGCATCACCTTTAGCTCCATCCATCACTTCATACGAAAGGGGGGGATTAGTTGAAAGATAACGAAGGAGTTACGAAAAAAAAGTTTTTAAGGGGTTTAGCAAAGGATGAGTTCCTTGGATGTGGGAAGATGTCAAAGAGCTGGTTCCGGTATTTAATAGTGAAAGTTTAAGAACAATAAAGGGGTACCTTTTTGGATTAATGGAAGGTTATAGTATATCCATGTAGTGTGTGTGTGTTCTTTTTAATATGCAATCAAAACGTGTCACTTTAAAATGTATCCACTCGAAAGACAAACTGATAATGAGGTGGTGGTGAAATGATAATTAGAATGATAAAGTTGAATTAGTGTTAAGTGTATCAGATTTTTTGCTTGTGGACTGATAGGATAGTGAGAAGAGATTGGATTTTGCGGGTGTTTTTCTATTAATAATTTTAATTAACTTTCTGTTGTTTATTTTAAAAAGCTTTTTATTCAAGTGTGATATATTGTTCCTAATTGTTGCAAGAAATAATATCAGTAGGTAGAAGAAGAATGGTTAATTAATAGTTGATAGAATAATCTTCTAAAACTATTTTGATCATTTTAAATTAAATTTAATGCAAATGATAAGACTGAAAAAATAGACCATTGTAACCTCCTTTCCCTTGCGATTAAAAACTTTATGTAAGGAAACATATTTTCCATTATTGTGAAAGATTTAACCGTTTGCTGTAAAAGATAAACGATAAAATGATGATTTTATCGATTTTATAATAAATGCAACATAGATTAAGTATAATCGCTAAAATATATTGTAATATAAATAGAATACAACACTTTTTTTACCTAAACCATTTTTCAGAAAAGATAATAAATTTCTAATCTCGAAAATATGTTGGTATAAAAATAAATCTGTTTCCATGGTAACTAAAGCAAAGCAAAAATTTATCAAAGACGATGATAACCCTTTTTTGACTTGCCCTCGAGTTAAAGATACTTTCTAGTATCTTTTGTAATTCAATTTAGAAATTAGCGATCTTAAAAAAAAAAGGTAATGCATTGGCTTGAAAACGGCAAAAGCTTTTTTTTTCCACCTCTTAACTGTGGCTCAAAAGTTCTTCTCCCAAAACGATATCCGGACTTTCTGCAGACAGAACCGTTCTCTCCAAAGACAACAACACTTCTCGAGTCAATTCTTGCCCGGAAGACTCGCAAGCATACGGTTCAAAATGAATAACGCAGTTTTTGGAAAAGAAAACCCCAATCAATATATGACACACAAGTTGTTCGTTCCAGAAATCCCCTTTCCTTCAGGACAAATTAATACCGAGCAGCCACACATTTTCAAAACTTCATGAAAAATATATAAATTGGACTCGCGGGTATTGGAGCAGGAATAAATTCGTCGCGTGGTGGTGGAAACGACAACTACAAAAAAAAAGAAAATGAAAAAAATTAAATTTTCTGTGAAAAATAAAATATTGGATAGAGACTGCCATTTTCGGGAGAAATCCTGTAAAAAGTCCATGCGGTGACCATAGGGACCAAAGGGAAGCTGTTATCGAAGATTACTGGCCTGAAAGTAACACAGGACAGAAGAATAAAAAAAAAAATAAGAAGAAAAGAGTTACTACTAAGGGGTGTAGAGAGATAGATAAAAATAAATAAAATATTACACACACACACACACTGTATAATATATATAAAAAAGCACAGAAAAATCGGGTGCATCACCTTTAGCCCCATCCATCAATTCATACGAAAAGGAGGTGGGGGGCAGGAGGGAGTTGAAAGATAACGAAGGAGTGACGAAAAAAAAAAATTTTTATGGGGTTTAGCAAAGGATGAGTTCCTAGGATGTGGGAAGGTGTCAAAAGATCTGGTACTGGTATTTAATAGTGAAAGTTTATGGGCAATAAAGGGGTACCTTTTTTTGGAGGAATGGAAGGCTATAGTATATCCATGTTGTGTATGTGGTTTTTTAATATGCATTCAAAACGCGTGTCACTTTAAAATGTATCCACTCGAAAGACAAACTGATAATGAGGTGGTTATGAAGTGATAATTAGAACGATAAAGTTGAATTAGTGTTAAGTGTATCATATTTCTTTTTGCTTGTCGACTGACGGGATAGTGAGAATAGATTAGATTTTGATGGGTGTTTTTTTTATTAATAATTTTAATTATCTTTCAGTCATTTATTTTATAAAGCTTTTTATTGAAGGGTGATATATTGTTCCTAATTGTTACAAGAAACGAGAATGTCAGTAATTAGAAAAAGAAGAATGGTTAATTAATAGTTGATAAAATAATCTTCTAAAACTATTTTTATCCCTTTTAAATTTAATGTAAATGGATAAGACCGAAAAATATACCATTGTAACCTCCTTTCCTTGCGATTAAAACTTTATTTAAGGATACATATTCTCCATTATTGTGAAAATTTAACCGTTTGTTGTTAAAGTTAATCGATAAAAAAATGTGATATTTTTATCGATTTTACAATAAATGCAACATATATTAAGTATAATCGCTAAAATATATCGTAATATAAATAGAATACCACACTTTTTTCCTTAAAGCATTTTTAGAAAAAGATAATAAATTTCTAATCTTGGAAAATATGTTGGTATAAAAAATAATCTGTTTCCATGGTAACTAAAGGCAAAAGACGATAACCCTTTTGACTTGCCCTCGAGGTTAAAGATTCTTTCTAGTATCTTTTTGTAATTCAATTTAGAAATTAGCGAAAAAAAAGTAATGCATTGGCTTGAAAACGGCAAAAGCCATTTTTTTTTTTTTCTCTGGCTTTTTAACTCTAGCTCAAAAGTTCTTCCCAAAAGCCATCCGAGACTTTAGCAGACGGAACCGTTCTCTCCAAAGACAACAACTTCTCGAGTCAATTCGTGCCCGGAAGACACGCAAGCATACGGTTCTAAATGAATAACGCAGTTTTTGGAAAAGAAACATCAATCAATATATGACACAGAAAGTTGTTCCTTCCAGAAATCCTTTCCTTCAGGACAAATTAATACCGAGCAGCCACACATTTTGAAAAACTTCATGAAAAATATATAAATTGACTCGCGGGCATTGGAGCAGGAATAAATTCGTCGCGTGGTGGTGGAAACGAGCAACTACAAAAAAAAGGGGAAAAAAAATGAATTTTTGTGAAAAATAAAATATTAGATAGAGACTGACATTTTCGGTGAGAAATCCTGTAAAAAGTCCATGCGGTTACCATAGGGACCAAAGGGAAGCTGTTATCGAAGATTACTGGCATGGAAGTAACACAGGACAGAATGATATAAAAAATAAGAGAGATATTACTAAGGGCTGTAGAGAGATAGATAAAAATATAAAATATTACACTCACACACTGTAGTATAATATAAAAAAAAGACAGGAAAATCGGTGCATCACCTTAGCCCCATCCATCACTTTATACGAAGGGGGGTAGGCGTTGAAAGATAACGAAGGAGTGACGAAAAAATTTTTTAAGGGGTTTAGCAAAGGATGAGTTCCTTGGATGTGGGAAGACGTCAAAGAGCTGGTTTTGATATTTAATAGTGAAAGTTTAAGGACAATAAAGGGGTACCTTTTTGGAGGAATGCAAGGATATATACATGTTGTGTGTGTATTTTCTTTTTTAATATGCAATCAAAACGTGTCACTTTTAAAATGTATCCACTTGAAAGACAAACTGATAATTAGGTGGTGGTGAAATGATAATTAGAACGATAAAGATGAATTAGTGTTAAGTGTATCAGATTTTTTTTTTGTCGGCTGACAGGATAGTGAGAAGAGATTAGATTTTGATGGGTGTTTTTCTATTAATAATTTTAATTAGTTTCCTGTTGTTTATTTTAAAAAAGCTTTTTATTGAAGGGCAATACATTGTTCCTAATTGTTGGAAAAGAAATTAGAATGTCAGTATTTAGAAGAAAAAAAATGGTTAATTTATAGTTGATAAAATAATCTCCTAAAACTATTTTTGTCATTTTAAATTTAATGTAAATGATAAGACCGAAAAATAGACCATTGTAACTTCTTTCCCTTGCGATTAAAATTTTATGTCAGGATACATATTTTCTATTATTTGTGAAAGATTTAATCGTTTGTTGTTAAAGTTAATCGATAAAATAAGATGA